>PVJS01041045.1:0-18139 GCA_004027185.1 Glis glis
TACTAAAATACAAGGCTCGACTGAGAGAGAAACCAGCTCTAAGCCAGTCACATAGCTCTTGAGCTGGATTCAGTACTCCGGCTGTTGGTCAGGACATAAATTCCTTACCATATGAACCTCTCCATAAAGCACCTAGATTACTTCCCCCAGTAGATGGAAGGACTCTAAAAGGAGAGAGAAACAGAGATGTTACTGGCTTTGTGGAACCTAGCCTTAGAAATAACATCACATGACTTTGGCCATTTTGTTTTTTCAGAACTAAGCCCCTAAAGCAAGCCACACTCAGGGACAGGAGATTACACAGGGCACAAACACAAGGACGTCATTGGGAGCCATCTTTCTTTTTATCCTTTTGCACTGGGTTTGAACACAGGGGCAATCTACCTCCTCCAAGCTACACACCCACCCCTTTTAAATTATTTTAAAATTTTGAAATAGAGTCTCAATAAGTTGCTGAAGCTGGCCTCCAACCTGTGATCTTCCTGTCTCAGCTTCCCAAGTATTGGGGTTACAGGTGTGCACCAGCATGCCATGCTACTGAGATCCATTTTAAATCCTGACCACCCACAGAGTTCCATTCTAGGCTCAGATCATTATAAACAGGTTTTACACGTAGATTAATATCATGAAAGACAAAGAAAGCCTTAAGAGCAGTTCTAGATTAAAGGAAACTAAATGTAGCACAGTAGTTCCAGAGACAGGACAACTAAATGTAGCACAGAATCTTGGGTTAGATCCTATACCAAAATTAAATAAAATGCTTTAGAGGGTAAAACTAGATCAGTTGGCAAAATTGGAGTATGGACTATAGATTAGTCAAATTATATAAAATTGTGTTTTATCAATGTCAAATTTCTTATTTGAAAAACTGTAGTGTGGTTATAAGAGAATGTTCTTGTTCTTGGGAAATATACACTGATGTATTTAGGGATAAAGAGGCATGACTTTCAAATGATTCAGAAACAATATACACACATATGTACATATATATGTATATATATTCATGTAGATGTGTATTATATAGAGAGAGCCCAAATGATTAATCAACTGAAGCAAAATATTAACAATTGATTGGTGAATCTAAGCTATATTTGAATAAGCTTGAAGCTACTTCAAAATAAAATGTCTTAAAACTAGAATACTCAACATAGAAAGACCCATTCTTAAATATTACGCAGCATTTATTTTAGAGCAATTACAATAAAATAGCTATTTAAATATGTTGTGTCTTTGTGCCAGATACAGGATAAAGGGCTTTTTTCACTTTACTTTATTCGATTTAATTTCAACCACATCTTGTGAGGTAAGAATTATTATTATTGTTGTTGTTAATTAGCTTATTTCATAAATAAGGAAACTTGGGTTCAAGAAAAGTTAAGTAATTTGTGGAAAATGTGGTTTTTAAGTGACCCATTACCAACTCAGATTTTCAAGTGGCTGATTCTGATAAGAAAATTATTTATATAAGTAAACAGAAAACTGGGGTACAAACACAGATTATATTCTCTTAGTTCATGAAAACAGAGCAACTGCCTCTATAGATTAGCTCATGAAACCAGATTAGCTGTATCACTAGCTAAAAGGAAGTTAGAAGTTACTTTGAATGATTTTTGCAGACAAAAATAATGAAATTTTGTTAGAAATATTTTTCAATCAAGAATTTGGTAATTTAAAGCTAATCACCAATATTTTACAAGAATTCTATGTCTTTGGGCAAAAGTTTTAAAACTATCTGCACTTTTGAAAGCATTTGATTTCAGCCACTGTGGAAAAGTCAGCTTAAATAATCAACCCAAAGATTCGTGTCCAAAATCAGAGAACAAAGGATTCTCTCAAATGCTGAGAAGGGTAGCTTCCCTCTAAATCTGTGCCTTTGCATTTTTACCTACATGTCTTTTTAATTCCTTTCAAGCTCAGGGCCAAAGAAAACAAGCCATTCAGCTCTGGTAGTGCAGTGGGTTTTGGCATGGGAACACAGTGGAAGTCAGGAAGACAGAAAACCACATGCTTTCTCAGAACTTAGGGCTACCCTTACCAAGGAAGAGCTTCCTGATGAACTGCTGTTGTTCCTGCCCTGGGGCTGAGTTTCAACTCTCTTTCCTTCCTTCCTTCCTTCCTTCCTTCCTTCCTTCCTTCCTTCCTTCCTTCCTTTTTCTTTCCTTTCTTTCTTTCTTTCTTTCTTCTTTCTTTCTTTCTTTCTTTCTTTCTTTCTTTCTTTCTTTCTTATTCTTCTTATTCTTATTCTTTCCTTCCTTCCTCCCTCCCCCCCTCTCTCCTTTTCTATTTATTTATTTATTTTATTTTGGTGGTGGGGATTGAAGCCAGGGGCATTCTACCTCTGAGCTACACCCCCAGTCCTATTTTATTGATTCTTTTTTTTTTATTTTGAAACATTCTCCCCCAAACTCCACTTTTCAGTGATGGAGAAAGATGGATATAGATCAAGAACTCCTGCTCTGAGAGAACAAGCTTATTTCTGTAACACTCAATCTTGGAGAATAACATAGGTACACAAATTGCTAAAATATACAATAATGTTATAAGAAAAACTTAGGGGATTTCATGAGTATAGAAATGCTAACCGATGTGAATGAGACAAGACCTTATAGATATATAGAAAACTTATTTGTACCACTTAAATATTGGAGACAAAGAGATGAAAAAAGAACATTCTCATTAAAAAAATTCACAAAGCTAATATGATTGCTGGAAAACAGGAGAGAGATTTGAGAACAGAAAAGAATTTACTTGGGGTGAAATACAATTTGCATGAAAAGCAACATTTGAGAACAGTTTATAATTTCTTGAATGCCAGCATAAGATACTTACTGGCACCTTTTGAGAAGAGCAAAGCTATATGAAGTTTTAAAAAGAGGAAGAACATGGTGAAGGCTCCACTTCAGAATTGTACAAGTCACTATAGAAGTTGAGGAAGTCTCTCTCAGTGCCTATATGTTGGAAAGTTTGACCTATACCCTCTTCTAGTAACTTCAAAGTTTCTGGTTTAATTTTTAAGTTTTTGATCCATCTTGAGTTGGCTTTTGTACAGGGTGAGAAATGGGGGTCTAATTTCATTCATATATATATGAATGAAATTATATATATGGATATATATATATATATATATACATATATATATATGGCCAGTTTTCCCAACATCAATTGTTAAAAAGACTGTCTTGCTGGGCATGGTGGTGCATGCTTGTAATCCCAGTACTTTGGGAGGAGGAGACTGGAGGATCCAGGTTCTCGGCCAGCCTCTCTCTCTCTCTCTCTCTCTCTTTCTCTCTCTCTCCCTGTCTCTCCCTGTCTCTCTCTCTCTCTCTACTTAGTGAGGCCCTCCGCAACTTCGCGAGACCCGGTTTCAAAATAAAGTATATTGCTCAGTATTGCTTTGGCTCTGCTGTGTCTTTTGCTCTTCCATATGACTTTAAGGACCATTTTTTCTAACTCTGTGAAGAATGGCATTGGTATTCTAATAGAGATTGCATTGAATTTGTAGATCGCTTTTGGTAGTATGGCCATTTTGATAATATTCATTCTGCATATCCAAGAAGGCAATCATCAAGAATATAAACAGTAATAAATGCTAGTGAGGATGGGGGGAAATAGGAACTCTTATACACTGTTGGTAGGATTGTAAATTAGTACAACTACTATGGAGATTCCTCAAAAGACCAGGAGTGGAACCACCATATGACTTGGTCATTCCACTCCTCAGTATCTTTCCAAAGGAATTGAAGTTAGAATACTATAGTAATACATGTGTACCTATGTTTATAGCAGTCCAATTCACAATAGCCAAACTATGGAACCAACCTGGTGTTCATCAATAGACAATAGATAACAAAAATGTGCTATATGTACACAATGGAATTTTACTCTGTCATAAAAAAGAACAAAATTATGTCATTTGCAGGAAAATGGATGGAACTAGAGAACATTATGTTAAGTGAGATCAGCCAGTCTCAGAAAGTCAAAGATCATTTGTTTTCTCTCATATGTGGAACCTAGAACCAAAAAACAGGAAGTAAAAGGGACTTTGGTCAAATGAGGAGAGAAACCATAGAATAGTGGAAGAGGTTTGGGGAGAAAAAAAAACAATGATTAAGGAAGGGAAACATTCAAATAAGGTTAAGTCTATATAAGAAGGTTTCAGCCGGGTGTGGTGGCACACGCTTGTAATCCCAGTACTTTGGGAGGCGGAGACCGGAGGATCCGGGTTCGCGACCAGCCTCAGCTCTCTCTCTCTCTCCCTGTCTCTCTCTCCCTTTCTCTCTCTCTCTCTCTCTCTCTCTCTCTCTCTCTCTCTCTCTACTTAGTCATGCCCTCCACAACTTCGTGAGACCCGGTTTCAAAAATAAAGTATAAAAAATAGGGCCAGGGGCGTAGCGTGGAGGTAGAACACCCCGGCGTTCAATCCCCGGTACTGAAAAAAAAAAAGGTTTCACTACCAATCTTACTAACATGTATGGGGAGAGAGGAAGAGTGAGGGGTATATGAGAAACACACACCAAGTGCTGTGTGTACATGTTTGTATCATTGGAATTCACTGTGATTTATAATTACTTTGCACCAATAACAGCATTTTTTAAAAGATTAGTCTGGTCTTGCCTTATAAATAGATCAGATGGGGAAGAAACTTGAAATGGGGAATTACTTTAAGTCAAGGTTAAAAGTCCTGAGTAGGAGTAGTAGGGAATAGAATTTAGCTCATAAAATACACATTTTTACCTTGTAGTCTTCTAAGGTTTTTGCAGATAGTCATGATAAGGAGCATTTATTGCATGCTCGAGATATCAGTCAGAATTTGGATTCCTTATATTTCTCAGGAGAAATTTCCTTTGGCACTCATGAGAAAAGAAAGAAAATTCCATGACTCACTGGGTTGTGAATACCTAGAGATTCTGACTTCCATGTGGAAACAGGGGAATTCAAGCAGATGCACTTCCTGAGAGTCAACTCATGAGGGGATTATGAGTGTCGACCATCTGGCTTCCAAGTTGGTTTCCATTTCAAGGATGGTCCAAATTCATCCAGTTGCTTTCTAAAGTCTTTTTATACAATGAAAAATATGATTAAAAATTTACACATCAGATTTTATTTTCTATTTGTAGGCTTTAATTTGAGTTTTTATGTAATAGTTATGATCTAGAATGGGACTTTTTATTTTACATAAAGGGAAACAGAGGCTAATGTTAAATAACTTGGCCAAGATCACAAAGCTAGTTAGTTTCAAAGCTAAAGCCAGGACCAGTGTCACAGTTTCTTTCTCATATACCAAGAAACCTAGAGAATTTTTTAGGAAAACCTAAAAAAAATATAACTCTCTTTTCATATACAGATGTTCCTCCATATTTGAAAATATATTTATTATACCTAATCAACCAAACAGAAAAGTCAAACTAATTCTTACTGTATATTGGTACCCATTATCCAACCTGTCTCTGTCTCCATTCCTCCATACCCTTCCCAGCTTCCAGTGACACCATTGTAGTCTCCAGTTTTATGAGATTAACTTTTATAATTTTCACATATGAGTGAGATCATGTGGTATTTGTGCTTGGCTTGTTTCACTTCATACTATCCTCCAGTTCTATTCATATTGCTGCAAGTGACAGAATTTCACTCTTTTCTATGGCTGAATAATATTCCAGTATGTATATGCACTCCATTTTCTTTATCTGTTCACCCATTGATTATCAGTTCAGTTAACTCCATATCTTTGCTATAGTGGATAATGCTGGAATAAACATGGGAGTGTGAGTACCTTTCTGATGTAATGATTCATTTCCTTTGGATATATACCCAGAAATGGAATTGCTGGACCATATGGTAATTTATTTTCAGTTTTTGATGAGCCTCCATACTGTTTTCCACAATGACTATACTAATACATACTCCCACCAACAGTGAGAATTCCTCACCAGCATATGGCATTTTTTGTCTTTTTGATAACAGCCGTTTTAACTGGGATGAGATGATCTCATTGTGGCTTTGATTTGCATAGTCCTGATGATTAGGGACCCAACCTGATTTTCTCAGCATCTCCACAACACATCGTGGTGCTTGCTTGTTTTCCTGCCTGTCATCCTCCACTAAGATGGCTGCTCCTTTAGATCAGGGTCCATGTTGAAGGGCGAAAAACAACCACACTGGAGACAACCATGCAGCCAAGAGATTTATTCCAGCGATGGGGGGTCAGCGACTGGGGGTCAGAAGAAAGGCTATCAAAGAGGGCACGCGCCGCCATGCTTGGGATTAAATATGGGCTTAAGATGAGTTGGCCCGTTGCTGTTAGTTGACTGGACCCGGTGTTGCGTCTTATTGGAGGCCCGCGTGGCCTTTAAACTTATTGGTTGGTGGAATGGCGCATGCGCCGGAAGCCTGAGTGGCTCCTGGGAAGGGGTGGGACCCTTTTGGGAAGCAGTAACTAGGCATGGGGGCAGGGTCGGGAGGAGAACCCCCTCAGAGAACCCGTTCAATCCATCACACGTCACACTGGTCTTTGTGCCCCAAGCACTAGTTTTGAGCATACAGTAGAACTGATGAATAATATATCAGTGATATGTCGATAAAGAGGTAATTTGGAAACTCTGCTCATCTCTACTCTTATTAATCTCTCTTCTGACCTTTAGATGTATGCAGTCTTGCCAGGGGCAGAGAGGAAACCCAGCACTGACTTTTCTCTAGCACCTCAGCAGACAATTCAAAACTGTGCAGTGCTGCAGGAGGAGATGCTACAAAATTCCCCTTCTTGCTTCTCCACAGAAGTTGGCCAAAGTAATCATTCAGCACAAGTAGGTGCTTTTCATTTTTCAGTCCATTTAGTTGACTCCTTTTCCCTGGGGACAAAGCCAGTCGCCAAGATTTCAAAATGGTGCATTGAAGAGTCTCTATGGCATCCTTGGGTGCAGAATCTATCTGCCATCTTGCAGGGCCAGGAGCTATGGGTCCACCCTCCATAGCTGTATTGCTCTGCTCTTCTTGAAAGGGAAGGGTCAGAAAACATGAGTCAGTCCCACTACGCCTATGTGCATTCCCAAAGAGAAGGCAGAGACCTCAAGTCCAATCAAACAGCCTAAAATTTAGAATATGCTTCCTGAGACTCTAAAGCCTGGACCAAAACAAAACAAAATGAAACACAATAAAATATCATTGCCAAATCCCTGCCAAGCAGCAAGTGTTAAGGCCTAAGTTAGCAGTCGCTCTATGCTGGCACCACCAACCTGGCCAAGGGTTAATGAGAACTGCAGATTCCCTCATGATCCCAAGAACAATGATCCAGAGATAGACAATGTTATCCTTTGTTTTAGGCCCTGCCATCTCATTACCACTCCCACCTCCCTCCCTCCAACACAATCATATTTCTGGTGACATCTCAGTAATTAAATGCAAAAGCTGTCAGACACGAGGGCTCCCCAAAGTCCTTTTCAACTTTGTGTCGAGTTCTTTTTGTTCATGTCATGATAAGAAAGTTTAGGTTGAAGGCACTATATTTTTTCCAACAAGACAGGCCCTTCGTGACAATCAATGCTATAGAAAGCTTCTCCTAAAAATGTGTTCTTCACCAAATTCCCATGAGGTGCCGTAAAACAACTCACCTCATACAGAACTTATTCTTCATAAACAAAAACAAGTATTTTTCAGATACTTACTTCATAATAAATATATATCTGCCCTCCCAAAGCAGTAATTTTGCATCACTGCCTTAAAACTACCAGCTTGCTCCTATGAAGGTATGTTCTTTGTACCACTGTGTAGTTCTTAGATAGTTCTAAACCCCACGTTACCAATTTCTGTGCTGACAGACTTTAGTGCAGGCTGCAGAATTGTGTCATCACCAAAGGGCAGAAGAAAACTCTTATGAACAGCAGCCTGGCTTGATGAGCTGCATGTCAATGCACTGAAGACAATGGTATGTGCATTTCAAAAAGAGTAACAAAGCCAATGATGGATTTCATCTTTATGAGATGTTTTATGCAATGATCAGTGCTACACAATAGAAAAACTTTGTTCAAGAGTTGAAAACTGCATAAATATATATAAATATGGGACAACATCACACTACTTAACAACTTCTAGTTTCTTTTTACCAGCTTTACTAAGGTATAATTGACAAAAATCTCTCTCTCTCTCTCTCTCTCTCTCTCTCTCTCACACACACACACACACACACACACACACACACACACAGGGCAACTTAATATTTGATAGACATACATTGTGACATGATTATCACATCAAGTTAATCAACACATCAATCACCTAACATAGTTAATATTATATGTATTATTTTGTGGATGAGGGTGTGGGTAAAGAAACTTAAGATCTACTCTGTTAGTCAATTTCAAATAAACAATACAGTGTTATTAACCACAGTCACCATTCTGTACAGTGTATCCCAGAATATTCATCTTGTAACAGGAAGTTTTCACCCTTGGACCAACATCTCCCCACTTACCATGCACCAGTCCCTGACAATGATCTGTCAACTCTCCATTTCTGAGATCAACGTTTTTAGATTCCATATGTAAAGGAGATCATACAGCATTTTCCCTTAGCATAATGTCCCCTAGGTTCATTCATGTAGTTGCAAATGACAAAATTTCATTGTTTTTATGGCTGGATAATATTTTATTGTATAGGTATTTAGTGCATTTTCTCTATCCATTCACCCATCATTGGACACTTAAGTTATTTCCACATCATATGGCTATTGTGAATAATGCTGAAACATGGGAATATAGATTTCTCATCATTATATGAATCTCATTTCCTTTGGATATATATCCAGAAGTGAAATTGCTTTTTCCCCTTGTATATGAATTTCCAGGTATACATGTCTGTCTAAGCACCACTTCTACCATGTTTCAGTTGAATCCCAAAAATTTTAATAGGTTGTATCATCATTATAACTCAGTTTGAGCTAAATCTCAGTTTGATTCCTTAAAGCTCTGTGTATTGTTTAGCAATGAGTACTTTATTTTCTCAAAAATTGGGGATCTTCTTGTTATCTTATTGACTTCTAATAATCCCATTGTGATTAGAGACTATACTCTAAACTATTCTCCTTTAGTTTGGATTTTAAGTGTCCCCCAAAGGCCCATGTGTTAAAGACAAGCTCCCCAGCATGGTTCTATTGGGAGGTAGTGAAACTTTTAGGAGGTGGTGCCTAGAGGGAGGTCTTTAGGTCATTGAAGGTGTGGCCTCACAAAGTATTGTAGGGCCCCTTCCTCCCCCTCCTTTTTTTTGCTTCCTGGCTATGAGGCAAGTGGTTTTGCTCTCCTCTGTGCTCCTGCAGGATGTGCTGCTTCACCACAGACCTAAAAGCAATGGGATTAAATGGTCAGGAACAGGAAGCTCTGAAACAGTGATCTCAAATAAACCTTTCTCTTTATAATTGTTTCAGGTATTTGCTATCATAATGAAAAGATGACTAACACATATTACAACTTTTCAAAATTTCTGGAGATTCTTTGTGGTTCTCAGATAGTTGATTTTGCTAAATAGTTCATGTGACATTAAGTCCTATTATTGCTGACTGCATACATTTGTGGTTCCTCAAGACTCAAATTTTCTGCTCCAGACCCACACAATGGCAAAAGTCTCCTTGATTGTTTCTCCCCAACAAAGGGTCTGTGCACAGGCCGTGACTAACCCTCAGCTCAAATTCAAAATTGATATTCTTCCCCCACAAGAAAGAATATATGGTAATCCACAGCTCACCTATGTACAGTTCTCCTCTCTGTAATATTATTCTACCTAGAGCCTATTGATTCTATAAAGTTGTTTTGAGCTTTGAGGAGAATGATTTTTAAAATTTATTCAGCTTTTTTTTGCATTGGTAAGTGGGAACATTGACTTGGTGTGGTCTACTGCATTCTATGCAAATCATGAAATCAAGACTCTTAAAGTAGTTGTAAAAATAAAAAGACTTTTATTTATTTTTTTGAAGTACTGGGGATTGAATCCTGGGGCATTCTACCTCCGAGCTACACCCCCAGCCCTATTTTTTATTCTTTATTTTGAAACAGGGTCTCACTAAGTTGTGGAGGGCTTCGCTAAGTAGCTGAGGCTAGCTGCAAACCCGGATCCTCCGGTCTCAGCCTCCCAAGTACAGGGATGACAAGTGTGTGCCACCACACCCGGCTAAAAAAAGACTTTTAAAAATAACAAATCCAAGCAACTTTTACAATGCAAGGAATAGAGTTTCTGGAGCCTTGATTTACTTAGCAAACACTTATTGATTATCTGCTAGATCACGAGCACCATGTGCTGTGAAATCTACAATGATTTAGTCCAGGTATTGGATGACCTTTTAGTCCACAGAGGAGTCAGATATGGAAACAGATAAACTGCCGAGCAATGCAACACATGTTGTAGTTTGGAGATAAGACTATCTGCCTGAACGCGGAGGAAGCAAAGACTGCCTGCCTGGAGGTTTCAGGAGAGAGTTAATATACAAATAAGAAACTACAAGTGGTCCTGAAACCTGAGCAGAATTTGCTAGGCATAAAACAAGGAATGGTATTCTCGGCAAAGGGACAGCATTGACAATGACTTGGACTCATAAAAGAGCATGGAGTATTTATTAAAATGTGAAATATGAATACACTGGAAGAAAGTCACATTGGAAATTCTGTGGGGTTGGGATGTGGTATGTGAGAGTGTGTGTGTGTGTGTGTGTGTGTGTGTGTCTATGTGTGTGTGTGTGTGAGAGTGTGTGTGTGTGTGTGTGTGTGCATGCACTCAAAGTCAGAGAGGCAAATTCAGGTCAGATAAGGAGGGGCACTGAAAGTGAAGCCAGAGGTGTTAATATTTTTCCTAAAGATTATATGAAGTTCATAAATATTTTCAAATAAACAGAAAGTGCATGATCAAAGATAAGTTACTTGAGAAGAATTCTGGCAATACTGCCAGAGGTGAAAGATCTAAGGGGAAGAAAGAATGTTTCCAGGAAATTTAATGAGGAACTTTCTAGAATGTTATTTATAGATTAATTATGGATTTTGATATACTGAATGATAAAAATGACTAGTAAAATTACCCTCTAAAATCTATTAATAGAGATGAACAGTGACCCAAATACAGAGGTTACCTTACTCCGTTTTCATTAATGTGTGTTTCATTCACTAAGTAAATAAGTGTCCCTCCAAATAGGATTCTTTTTTATTTTTTTGCGGTACCAGGGATTGAACACAGGGGCGTTCTACCTCCACGCTACACCCCCGGCCCTATTTTTTATACTTTTATTTTGAAACCAGGTCTCACGAAGTTGCGGAGGGCCTCACTAAGTAGAGAGAGAGAGAGAGACAGGGAGAGAGAGAGAGAGAGAGAGAGAGAGAGAGAGAGAACTGAGGCTGGCCGCGAACCTGGATCCTCCGGTCTCCGCCTCCCAAAGTACTGGGATTACAAGCGTGCACCACCACACCCGGCAATAGGATTCTTTTTACAGTGACTCTGATTTTCTTTAGGACTCTGAGAGAACTCTTAAAATCATCCTTTTTTTATACCTCTGTTTTGTGTGCAGTGTTTCTTAGTTTCATTTTATCTTATTTAGTAAAAAAAAAAAACATTCTTTCACTTAACTTTCAGATATGCAAATGCAGAGAGAGAAGGAGATTGAAGAAGAAAAAATGAGAAGACTGTACTATAATGACATGAAGCCTCATTTCTCATTATTAGCTCTGCCACTTATCCTGACTCTTCATCCTGTGAATTAGAAATACCTTGTTGGTGAAGCTTCTACAAAAGAGCTTCTTTTTTGGAGTGATTGGGATAACACCAACCTTGCCTACCATTAAAGTACAGTTCAATGCAAGACACTGTACACAAAAGTAACAAGTAGAGACTGTCTCCTTTGCTCAGAGTTTAGCCTTCTTGCCATTTCATACTTTTTCATTTAGTACCAACACTTGAAGCTGATGAAATAATTTCTCATAGACAGGCACTTCTTGTGACTTAA
Source organism: Glis glis (assembly GCA_004027185.1). Classification (NCBI taxonomy): domain Eukaryota; kingdom Metazoa; phylum Chordata; class Mammalia; order Rodentia; family Gliridae; genus Glis; species Glis glis. Next base: position 11,969 of record PVJS01041045.1, read on the forward strand.
AGAGTCTGGCTGAAGTGAGAATGGACACAAATTCATAATCTCATGGAGCTTTAGATAGAGGTCCCGGATTACATTTTATGAATGCTCTGGATTTTTGCCACAAACCTATTATCACATCCCATACTGTGAAATGACTGTTGGAATCATTTTAACCTGCCTCTACTTTGATGGTAGCTAGCTTGGAACCATCAGAAAATAATAATTCAGGTCATTATGGTACTTAATAATTTGCAACCCTCTGAACACTTATTATTTATCTGGGAGGCTGCCTCCATTAAACTGAATAGAAAACCAAAGACCTGAAATGTTAATAACTCACCCAATGCCACACAAGTCACACAGACTGAATAGGAAGAACTTTGGGTCCCAAATGTGGTGTTCTTTCCACAGACAGTTTCTCCTTATTAGTATCTCTCTTAGTCATGTCGCTGGTGTTCAACCACAACCAACCTGAGAATCAAGTTAAATTAGGAGATTATTCCTGATCTCAATAGATTGAACTCTTATTTTATGGTAACAATTCTCTCACAAAGAGACAGAATCTTGTGCTGACTTTGTGTAAATTCATATTCAGCAGGTTTGAATGTTGCAAAGAGCATTAATATTTCATATCCTCTAATTTCTCAGTCAAATTCATATATACTCAAGTCATTTCTTTTGTACTTGAACCCTAAGGTGATTTTATTCCAAAAAATACACTTTTAAAATTTGAATAAACTGTCATTTATCTGAGGAGCAACATTTTGCTGATATAAGTAATATCTGGAATTTTGATACTAGGTTGTGAAGGCCGAATGACAGCAAACATTTGCAAATTCAATGAAAATATTTTGAAGTTCTTCTTTCCCAAATCTTCAGTATTTGTTTGTTTGATTTTATGACTCTGAAGTTTATTCATTTTCCCTCTTTCCAAAATGAACCAAATTTTCCTGACCTAGCTTTTGTTGCATGTGGGTGGTACTGGGAATTGAACCCAGGGGTTTTCTACCTCTGAGCAATATCCCCAGCCCTATTTTATTCTGAAACAGGGTCTTGCTTAGTTACTGTGTGCTGGCCTTGAACTTGAGATCCTCCTGTCTCAGCCTCCCAAATACTGCGATTACAAGCACACACCACCATGCCCAGCTTTCTGGCCTATCTTGATAAAGGTTCATCTGTACATTCTAAGACAAATTCTAATTTTTGTTCTTCTCTAAGACAGAAACATATGTGACTCATAAATTAACTTCTTATATATCCTCAAGCTGGCTAAGATCAACCTTGTTCTCTAGTATCTATGAAAAATGTATTCAAATTGTAAACACTTCCATAATGGAAAACCCAAAATACATTCAATATTTTCTTTTTGTTGTTGTTGTTGTTATTGTTGTTGTTGTTGTTGTTGTTTTGTGGTACCGGGGATTGAACCCAGGGGCGTTCTACCTCCGCGCTACACCTCCGGCCCTATTTTTTATACTTTATTTTAAAACTGGGTCTCACGAAGTTGCGGAGGGCCTCACTAAGTAGAGAGAGAGAGAGAGAGAAACAGGGAGAGGGAGAGAGAGAGAGAGAGAGAGAGAGAGAAAGAGAGATAGGTGAGGCTGGCCGCGAACCTGGATCCTCCGGTCTCCGCCTCCCAAAGTACTGGGATTACAAGCGTGCACCACCACGCCCGGCACATTCAATATTTTCAAAGAGTCACAATTACCTATAGCTCCACGTTTGTATTTCTACTCAATTCTCAGTCTCTGTAATCTATATGCAACAAACTTTTCTGTGGTTCTGGAAACATGGGGGTTTACCTACAAAGACATTATAACAAATAATTTTACATCAAGTTTTAGATGACAATGATCTCTGGCCTCTGAATTTTCATGTTTTTAAGGGAACCACGATGTTGGGCCTCCCTTCCATATCTTTTTTGCCTTCTTTTCTCTTTTGCTCACTAATTCTTTGAATATATATTTATATCCCATGCAGAGAAGTTTAATTATCTTTTTATCTCACTCATGACAAAACCTGGCCAAGACCTGAATATTATATTTTATTAACAAAATGAAGGCGTATCTCTAAAATGACCCTCAGTGACCCAAGCCTTGTGAAATCCCCTCCCAGGAGTATAGATGAGACATGATTTGCTTCTAACCAAGAGAATAGAACAAAGGGGATAGGATAATGTTTCATTATATATCAAAGGTCAAGGAATTTTGTAGATATAATTAAGATCTCTAGTCAATAAACTTCAAGCTAATTGAAAGGGAAATTATCCCATTTGGGCCTGACATAATTATGTTAGCCAATAAAGGGCTAGAAATCAAAGACTTTTTCTGTTTTGGACTTGACAAAACAAGTCAACATGATTTTTACAGCTTTAATGAAATGAATTATGCTGACAACCACATGAATTTGGAAGAGGATCCTGGGCTTCAAATGGGACCCCAATCTCCGTTACCACCTTGACTGTAGCCTGTGAGATCCCAAGCAAAGGATTTGACTCAGCTCAGCTGCACCCATACTCCTGACCCACACAAAATGTGAGATAGTAAATGTGCATTGTTTTAAGTCACTAAATGTGTGGCAACTTGTTACACAGCAATAGAAAATGAATACATATTTTTCTAATTCTTTGGTGATCTTGAACTAAACATTCCCTTTCCTTACCACACAGGAACCACAACCTTGTAAAAAATCAATTTGTTTCAAATTCTTGATATTGGGGCAGAATCAATGAAAATCAATTTAATTGGTCATAAAATGAAACAAAGGTGAACACACCTGAGAAAATAAAACAGTCATTCTGGAGAAAATTTTGTAATTATTTCAATATGAGGAATTGTTAAGGACTACAGTAGTAGGAGTATTGGTCTCTACCTCAATAAACTAAGAGTTACCATCTTCCTTTGAAAGACATCACACCACCAAGCTGAAATAACTAGATTTTTCTTCCCTATAACATGACATAATCCTCATATGTAAAAAATGAAGCTGCGATAATATCATCAGGACACCTGACTTAGGCATAGTTATTAGTGGTAATGGATTATGTTTAGTTACAGTCACCTACTGAGTCCCACTACATGACTAATGACAGTCACCTCTAAGCTAGGAAACTAGAATTAATTTTTAGCTTCAGAACAGAAAGCAATAAACAAGCCAACATCCAGGACAAGTGAAGAACTTAGACTGTTTAGAACCATGTAAGCTGAGTTAACTCACAGAACCTTGTTTTGTACATAACTACTTAGTTATGAGGTCTGTTCTTAGAAGTAAGGGACATCCAATCTTAATTTAATCCTGTCTTACGGCTGCCAGATTTAAATTTTAATTTCAAAGGACACATACGTTGTTAGGATACATTAGTATAAGTATGTCCCATAAAATGGAACTAAGGATTATATACTTTTTAATAAGTATATCAGGTGATTCTTAGGAACTTTAGGATCTAACAACATACGGAATTTATGTTAGCTACTGTGTTCAGATCTGGAGATGCAGAAACAATCTGAAATCATCTGTCCCCTAGAGCATCTCATTGATAAGCATGGATTGTGGGGAAAATATAATTACCTGATCTCCTGTCCTTCCATTACTGCCCTGTAAAATATCACCAGTTTGCAATCTTTTTGGTTTTATTATGAGAGCTTTACAGGATGGCATTGTTAGCCTGTGACCTTACTTAAATTTCAGAAATATAATCAATGCTTTTTGAACACTCAGAGTTGTGAGAGTGCCAAGTAATTATTAATGAAGCAGCCATTTCTTTGTTGTTTTCAAAATATCCTAGTGGTTCTGTCCTACTTTCTCTAAATTGGTTATTATTAAAGATGAAAATGTCTCCAAGAAGCAACATGCTCAAAATGATCTTAACAAGAGATTTTGAAATATTTGATCTGTCAGTAACAGGGATTTCAAAGGGTGACAGTCAAGTTCATCCAATTCCCACAGAACTCGGTGCCATCAGAATTCAATTCTACTGTCTTCTGACTAAAAGCAGAAGAGATTGCACATATGACACACACACAAAAAAAAACTTGATGCTGATTTGGAAATAATTCTCTGCTTTTAGAATATTCATGTCCTTATTAGCATCAAAGAGAAAATTTATAACTAGTATAATCCTACTTCCAATCCCCTTTACACTGTTAGATTTTTTCGAATTGTGTGTATTAGCTTGTAACATGCTATATTATTTACTTGTCAATTACCTTGATTGTGTATTGTCTATCTGTCCTAGTATAATATAAATTCCATAAAGGCAGGGATTTTTTTTCTTTTGACATATTTGTGCACTAATGCACAAAGTAAAGGAGGCTAGCTAGCACAAAGAAATACTCATTAAATTTGTTGAATAAGTTAAAAAAACAATATTTTTTATATTATTAGATCGAATCCCTCACTAAGGAACATAGCTATTCAAGTTCTGCTGTGCTGGTTTTTGCCCAGTATTCTAGAAAACATTTTTAGAAGGATAAAAATAGTGCTTATTTTTATATATGAAAAGGAGCTACTACTCAACAACAGGCCCTGTCATTTGACCTCTTGGTTGGTTGTGGGTTGTATTTATGCTGATTCACTCCTATTCTCTCAGCAGAAGGTCATCTGACCAATGAACAAACTGTGAATATATGGTTGGCATGGGTCAAGAGTACAACAGAGAAGAAAGATCAGAGCACAGTGTTAGTGGCCCACACAGAGAGTAAGGTCCTGACATCATCTTCATTAAAACTTACCTGCAGAAATACCACATTTTAAATAATTTCTTTCAATTTTATAGAACTTATGAAGATTACAGTCAAAATAGAATGCATTTTCAAATATCTTGTCTATAGTAGAGAATACACTAGATCCATCAATAAAATCTAAATTCATCATTTTAGGAAAGAAAATTATAATATTGATCCCTTCCCATAGTAATTCCTTTTTCTAGAAGCTTATTTCATTCATATCATGCTTCTGCCCAGTCATTTCTTTCCCCTTCGTAGGAGAAAATGTGTTTCGGAGGCCAAGGGATAAAGAGCATAAAGACAGAATAAAGGATAGTATGGATGGTGTACAAATTGGTTCCAGATAATTAGAAAACAGTGCATCTGTATGACTTTGCATGTTTCAGTTTTCCTTTTCCTTCAATCATAGACACAACATTCAAAATCACATTAAAGCAGCTATTTCAAACCAGGTGTGAATGCACACACTTGTAGTCCCGGCTACTTGGAAGACTGAGACAGAACGATCACTCAAACCCAGGAGTAAAAGACCATCCTTGGCAACACAGCAAAAAATAAAAATAAATATGTACATAAGTAAAGCTGTAAAGCTGCCCTTTTTTGCAGGGGGGAGCTAGGTATTGATTCCAGTGGTGTTCTACATCCAAGCTACACCCCAGCCCTTTTCTTTCTTTCTTGCGGTACCGGGGGATTGAACCCAGGGGCGTTCTACCTCCGTGCTATACCCCCGGCCCTATTTCTTTTTTTATACTTTATTTTGAAACCGGGTCTCACGAAGTTGCGGAGGGCCTCACTAGGTAGAGAGAGAGAGAGAGAGAGAGAGAGACAGGGGGAGAGAGAGAGAGAGAGAACTGAGGCTGGCCGCGAACCCGGATCCTCCGGTCTCCACCTCCCAAAGTACTGGGATTACAAGCGTGCGCCACCACGCCTGGCTCTTTTTTTTTTTTTTTTTGAAATAGGGTCTTGCTAAGTTGCAGAGGCTGGCCTCAAACCTGTGATCCTCTCAAGTCCCCGGATTGCAGGTATGCACCACTGACCTGGGCTAATGCAGCTGTTTTCATGGAGCTCTGGCTGGGAGGAAGTGGAAGGAGCAGTGGACTTGGGATGGAATATAACTTGAATTTCATATCCGTGCCTCTCTAGATATATTACATGTGCAAACTACTTCATTTCTGTGAGTCAGTTTTTCTCTTTTGTGAAAGTGTTGGAGGAACACCTACTAGATGGAGCCCCTGGGAAAGCTCCCAGTGTGGTAGGGAACATCCAGAATCCCTCTACCTGTATACTGGATCCAACCCTGGTTGCCTCTTCCAGGACTTCGCTCCTATGAAACTTTTTTTCTCTCTCTTGTGCCTTGACAATCATTCTTTTCTTACTATATCATTCCATATCTACAACACTTTTTCTCATCCTAAACACACACACACACACACACACACACATAATTTGATTCAGTTAACACTCTATT
>PVJS01041046.1:0-18144 GCA_004027185.1 Glis glis
CACACACACACACACATACCTTCCTTGGCTCCAAGTGGATCTCTTCAATCTGAAAACCTGTGTTTTTCTCTAGGTCTGCTGAGGACATCTCTCCTATTATTTCTTTGGCAATTCACCTCTTTTGAGGACTGATTTTAGTTACTCACAAGGATGAGATACTCTTGTTTTCCCATGTCTGTTTTTATTGCTTTTTCTCTCTGATGTTACCCCCTTTCTTTACATATCTCATAATCTTTGATGACCTGGTTAACACTAGATTGATTATTCTGGGCTGTTTGATGTTGTAGAGAAGTGTCGATTTCTCAAACTCATTACACACTTTCTTCTCATTTTTACTCAAACTCAAGCAGAGATCCACTTAGCCGGTGTAGCTGACCGCTTTCGGTTCCTACTCTCCATCCACATGTGTGATAAAATTTCCTTTTGAGCGTGTTCCCATAGCTCACACTAGCTTCCATTCAGGCTCTGGATTTATCTTGGGTTTTCCCTATGTGATTTACAGAGAGACATCACTTTCTAACCCTAATTTATGTGTCGTTCATACTCTGAATTGATTAAGATTTTAGCAACTAAAAGCCCAGCTTGCTTTTCTACCAAGTTATTTCAGAGCTCAGCACCTATCTACCAATCTTACCTGCGAGGGCGACACCTGACCGTACGCCACACGCCTCGCTCCCTCTTTCTGACTCATCTCTGCTCCCATTTCTCTTTCAGGTTTTGATGTCTGAGGTCTGCTGTGAATGGATATGGGAAGTCTGATGGGCGGAGGTAGTGGTGGATGATGCGTAGTTAGAGCTTGTTAGCCAGAGTAACTTATTAGCTACAGTGACTCCATATTTGTTACTCAGAATGACCTCAAACCTGGCCCTAAAACAGGGATGTTGGCTTTGAAAAAATTTAAACCAGGACATTGGCAGGATAGTTAATGGATTAGATTGTCGTAATAACATATTGTAACTTATTGGGATATTGTTATCTTGCTAACCGCCTATTCTTGCCTCTGTACTTTTGATATGCTTGGCTTGCTTGATGCACCTGAATACTATGGGACCATAGGGGCTTCCCACCCCTGCTATTGAAACCTGCCATGGGAACCTTAGTTTCACCCTGAGCTTGTATTGTATCTTACCCTATATAAAAAAATGCTGGAGGGCAGTCAAGTACTGCACTTGGCTCTCATGCCTGTCTAGTCTTACTGGCCAGTAATAAAGACTCTCATTCAACACCTTTGGTGGTCTGATTGGTCTTGACTGGGACACTGCCTCACAACAGTGGGCAGGGGTGGGGTGTCTTTGTAAAGTATGACTGGACTCTTAGGCAGTGCAGAGTATCTATCCACATTTCTAGCTGTGCTACCTTTTCAGGGTTTTTTTTTTTTTGAGGATTGTTTCAGAAAATGTTTAGTTTTCTCTTTGTTTATTTTCATTTTGTTCAAGGTCCTGATATTAATCCAACTGCTGGTCTGCACTTCTGATCAAAGTGTCAAAAGTTTCCACTTTGCAGAAATTTGGGAGAGACTTTATTAGAGGCTGCAAGTGAAATGTGTAGTCTTTAAGAGTTTAAAATATTAGCTCTTTGCTAAAAGCACACTGTTGAATGTCAAAATTAATCACATTGTTTGCCGATCTTGGTTATTATACTGGACTTGTTCTGCTAGAAAGACGCTCTGACGATGGCCATTAGCTATGGCTTGCTAAAACCTGTCAAGGAGAGATCAAGGAGGCGGGTTTATGGAGCGGATGTAGACAGATGGAGAGGAGAGAAGCTAAAATTATATGGTGTAATCCTCAGGGATCAACATTCCCTAGAATGGAGATTTGGCTTTGATGAAATGGTTGTTTTGGAATTATTAATAAACCATTCCTGTTTAAATTGAAAGAATGACCCCAAATTTGAATATGGAGCTATAACAGTGAACTTCATAATAATGGTAAGATGAAGAAGTAATTTATGGGCATCTGTTAAAATTTATTGAAAATTTTATGTTTCCTAGGGAGGCATTATCTTATCCCTATAGAACTAAAACTAAGGTCACAGAATGAAGGTTGCCAGAGAACTCTGAATAATATCACCTTTGAAATGTCTCTTCATCAAGAATATGGAAAAATAGAGCAACAGCTACAAAATCTCCCTCTCAGAAGGCAACATAAATCGAAGGAGAGCTTGCCCCTGTTCTTGTTTCATATCTTTTTTGACCATGTTTTAGAGTATTTGAGAGCAGTGAATTACTTCCAGTAACTTTACTACTTTTTAAAAAACATCCATATTATTAGTGGTAAAATTCAATGTCTGATTAGTGTTAGAGTAGTCCTGATTGATGTGATAGTCATTTAAAATTACTTTGCTCGGAATAGTTTATAAAAATATCAAGGCAACTCCATAAGACAAAGGAGAGATACTTCTCTGGGTCATACTGTTCAAACAGACTTGTTTGAATTTCTGAAATGTAAACACCTTTTTTTTTTCCTTCTTCCAGTTTTTAGCTTTAAGGAGGTATAATCAACACACAAAAAGAATTGCATACCTTTAACGTATACATCTCATTGAGTTGGGACTTGCGCCTACAGCTGCAATACCATCAGTACAACCACGGTCCTGAGCATAACTATCTGCTCCACAGTTCTTTGTGGTGTTTGTGTCTGTGTGTGTATGTGTGTGTGAAGCACATGTTCTTTTAACATATTTCCTGGTACAACAGCCCACTCTCCCAGCCTCACCTTCCTTACTTCAAAAAGGGTCCTGAGTTCCAAATACTTCACAGAACCTTTCTGTGAGGCCAAAGTTGGACTTTTTAGCAATATTAAATATTATGTAGCAAGACAACAGGAACAGTTTTCCTTGACCAGACATCCAGCCTCCCAGGAAGGTCTGTACCCAAGCTTCTTGCTAGACACCCATTTCACCATGGCGCCTGTATGCACTCTTAACTGTGTACATCTGTTCTACTATTCCAGAAATAAAACCATGGCCTCTAGATCCAACCTGGGCAATTTGACAGCTTTTCTTTGTTCACTCAACAAACCGATGAGGAGTGTTCAGCCTGGGTAAGGGCTTGCATGGATGAGATAGTACACATTTACGTAATTCTAGAACTATGGGCTCTGTGACCCTCCTTTACTCTGGAGCTGTCAATGGTGACGTGTTTTACACACTTGGCAGAGGAACTAACATGTCCCCAGACACCTCCAGAGCACAGTTCCCTGTGCCATCCCTATGCAGATAGCCTCTCTCCCTGGCACAGCCACGTCCTGGGCAGTAGGAGCTCACTGGCCTTATCCACTTAACACAAACTAGAGAAAACCTCCCACACGGTTGCCTGTCATTGAGCCCAGGTCTGCATTCATGTTACCACGCCTGTTTCTGTGCTGTTTTAGTTACCGCGATGGGTAGAAGAGTTTCAGGGTTTGCACATTCCTGAAAGTATTTCTGAGTCTGTTCGTCCGGGCGATTTCTGCTCCACTGCTGGATGAGGGGCGGAGAATACTGCCAGTCTCCACAGCCCACGTAGGAGCCACCTTCGCGGGTTCCAAAGCTCTTCCTACTTCAAATAGCATACCGAGAGACAAACAAAAGCATGTTGGGGGGTGGGACCTCTTCTGTGATGTGCCGGGACACAGCATGGTCAGCTTTCCCTGGTACAGCTAGACAGAAGCGGATGACATGCGGTTCTGGAGGGACCGCTGCCTTACCGGCAGGTGTGTGCACCTGCGAGTCCATAGGGGGGTGTCAGAGAGAGAAGAGAAGCCGGGTAAATCCCCCCCAGCTCTGATATTCTATAATGTTTTAAAAGTTCAAAGATAGTTGTGCTATTAATTTAAGCACCTCATATGATATATTACTGTCTACAAACACTATTAGCTTCTCAGGGAAAAAAATTGATAGCATAGAACGCTGTCATGGAATCAGTAGGTTTTTGCCATTTATGTAATGTCACACATGCGCTGAATGTAACGAGAGACAGAGGACGATTTCAAGGAAATTTGACTCAGCGATCGTCACTCTTGTTTCTCAGGTGAGGCAGCCAGGGCTCATGGTGCTAGAGCAGCTTCCTAGGCTTGCACAGGTAATGGGGGAGCGTGGAGGTGAGTCTTGGTGGGAGCCCACAGACCCTTCCCCATTGACCCCCGCAATACAGTCCAGTCAATACTCAGATGCTAAGAGACAGTCCAGCCCCGGGACAGACAAAGGGCATGTCCCTCGTCCATCCTGATATGTCAGGCAGCGGTGACTGGATGTGGACCAGGGGCTGGACCAGTGGGACCATGTAGCAGCTGAGACTCCTGGAACAGGGACACAGGGATGTGGGAGCTGTCAAGCTGAGAAGTGGAGGAAGGTGCAGGCCAGGAGAGAAAGACGCTCCTTTGTGCTTTCCCTGAGATGAAAGACAGCAATCCGCCTGCCAATTATTTTAACACAAAGCTCAGAAATGGAATAAAGGGGACGGGGAGTAAGTTTATTAAGGTAATTGGACAGATGAGCTGAGTAGTACCTATTAAATACTGGAATTCAAACTGACTTTAAAGAAAGATGATAAAGAAGTCAAACAAGTTGTTCAGAAAGAAGAAGTTCACATATCAAAGGCAGAAATGTCAATTATGTAAGCGGCAGATAAGCAGATAAGCCATTTCTCCAGCTTAATTAGCCAGAAGACACAGCGGCCTTGCAGGAGGTAAGACGCTGCGTGGGCGGATCGGTGCCCTGCTGGAATGATCTACACCAGAAACCCCGCGCGGGATTTATTTGCAGTCGAGAGTTAGGGAGTAGTTCACGGATGGCACTGACAATGTTCGAGTTATTAGGAGAACATTTGCTTCGATGAGACTCTATCCAGAGGAGCGTTTGGACTCCTCATTGCTCACAGATGTCTTGTTTGCTGCCTGTCAAGCAAGAGTGTGTGTGTGTGTGTGTGTGTGTGTGTGTGTGTGTGTTGCAGGCTCTCTTTCTAGAAGTGCAAACGACCTTCATTGCAAGGCCCCTTCTTGCAGCATCCTGCACAGCAACTTGTGTGTTTGGGGAGCTGTATGCACACAGCTTCCAGCAAGCGTTAAAGGACATCTCACAATTTGGTGAGCCCTAGATTGTGATTTGTGCACTACTTTTATGCTTATTGCACACACTAGGTAAGGCAAATTTGTTTAGAAAAAGCTGCACAGATCCTTTCTTCTTGTAAATCTCCTACATTTCATTCCTGAAGGAAGGGGTTGTGGTGACATAAACTGAGATGAATTCCTTTTGGGTACAGAGGGATGGAGGGAGTTGCTGCATTGGAGGAACAGGAGGACGTAGCCGTGTCGCCCTGAGGTGAAGGATTTGAGAGGAGCTATGGGATCCTGTTGCCTCGGCACAAGGACTGCACATCCGAGAGAGAGAGGACAGGGGCGCCATCTGCAGACTGTTCTGGAAGGGCACATGATTCCAGCGGACCTGAGGCACGGTGACCCCGGATCAACACATGAAGCTTTGTGGCTACAGTCGACTTGTTACAGCAGCTCAACCTCACAACCACTGACCAATGTACTCACCTGCAGGGAGCTCAGAGCTCACTCTCCTCCCAGTCATGTATCCCCTTGAGGATCGGGGCTTCCTGCCAGCGTATCAGTCCCCACTCCCTGTCTTGGTTGAACTCAAAGCCTGGTCTCTCCTAATGGAAATTAACAAGTGACTGGAGGACATGGCGAGCATCCGGTGTTCAGCTCTCTCTCTGCAGGTGCTTCTCAGCCCATCCCTATTGAGCAGGTCACTATCAGTTATGTCCAGTCAAATAGGAAAGTCTGCAGCAGGGAGAAGTCCACTCACAACTGCCCAGTTTCTTGGTCCACCTGGGTCACCATGGAAGAAGCCTCCTGCTCTGACGTGCAGCCACCAACAGAAGAGACTAAATCACCAAGTCGCCGCATGGAGGAGAGTCTCCTGCAGTAACAACATCCTTGTGGGACTGAAATGAAGCCCTTCCAGTGAAGCCCTGTAGGTTTTGGAATTGCTCTTTTATTGCAGCAAAGCCAGCTGAATGGGCTGGATTGGTTCCTGCCCTTGAGAGGAGGATGCAGAGGCAGGAGTGAAGGCAGGGCTATGTTAACTTCCCAAAAGGATGGAGCCAATAATGGAAGCCACGAGGTGCTCCATGCAAAGAGCTTCCAGAAAGCTCCATGAAAAAAATGTTCAACATCTTTAGCAGTTAGGGAAATGCAAACTAAAACTACACTGAGATTCCATCTAACTCCAATTACAATGGCAATCATCAAAAACACAAATAATAATAAATGCTGGCGAGGGTGTGGGGAAATAGGACCCTACTACACTGAGGGTGGGACTGCAGACTAGTACAGGCGCTGTGGAGATCAGTGTGGAGGTTTCTCAGAAGACTGGGAATGGAACCACCCTATGACCCAGCGATGGCGCTCCTGGGCATCTTCCCAAAGGAAATGAAATCAGAATATTATAATACTTGCATATCCATGTTCATGGCAGCACAATTTACAATAGCCAAATTATGGAACCAGTCTAGGTAACCATCAACAGATGAATGGATCACAAAACTTTGGTATATACACACAATGGAATTTCACTCAGCCATCAAGTAGAATAAAGTCATGCCATTTGCAGGAAAATGGATGGGGCTCGAGAATATCATACTAAGCAAGATGTGTGTTTTATATGTGGAAGCTAGGGAGATATTCGGAAATAAGGGCAACATCATATAGATGGGCGGAGACTCCAGGGGAGTGACTGGGGGAATTAGGGAAGGATGAAGTCATAAAGAGAGTACTAGTTGAAATAATGCTATGAACGTATACCTATATCAAAGACATGAGTGGGGAGGGGGAAGAGATCTGGTGGGGAGAGCACCAAGAACTCTATGTACATACATCTGTCTGACACTTTATACCCCAATATGATGTCAAATTACAATGCACCAAATAAAAAAAGATGAAAACAAAACAAAACCAAAAAAAAACCCCCCACAAAGCTCCATGGCAGTCCCAGAGCCGGAAGAAACAGGCTTCTCTGGGAGCTCATGTCCCCATTGCCACTCTCTGCAGCTTTCGGTGTTTGAGTTTGCACGTGTGGTACTGGGATTGAACCCAGAGGCATTCTACCTCATACTATACCCTCCCCCGCCCCAGTCCTTTTTATTTATTTGTTTGTTTGTCTTGAAATAAGGTCTCCCTACGTTGCTGAGAGTCTTGGTAAGTTGCTGAAGCTGTCCTTGAACCTAGCATCCTCCTGTCTCAGTCTCCCAAGTACTGGGATCCCAGGTATGCACCATCATGCCCAGTTAGGAGTTGACTTTAAAATGTTCTGACTTTGCTGGTCCCGCAGGACAGCTGGCTGAAGCAAGTGAACACACTTTTACAGGAATGTACTCCTCACTCGGGCTCATAAAGTTCTCACAGATACCTTCTGGCTAAATAGAGATCTGAAGGGAAAAATTAACACAAAACAAAATTTGTGAACAAGCCACAAAACAGGACTCAGTAGCACTGATAAAAGAACAACTAGGCTCAAGGAGTTGAGGCATTAGAATTTTCAGAATATAAAATCAGCACATTTAAAGTATTTGAGTAAATAAGAGAAATAATTAGAAACATGATCAAGGAAAAGGAAACTATTAAAAAATAGTCCTGGTACATTTGAACAAGAACAACAACAACGACAAAACTATTAGAACTCAGGAACAGCAATGAATTGGGTTGGAGGGTGTGCAGTTGGAGAAATACCAATGAACTGATATGAAGATGAAAAAATGTGGACAGGTGATTAAGAGATGCAGAGGACAGAGCGACACCTGTCAGAATTCCAGAAGAGACTACCAAGAATTGGGGAACTCGATATTCAAATTGAATATTCAAAGAGCTAATGGCTGAGGATTTTCTAGAACTGATGAAAAATATTTATCCTTAGCTTCAGAAGCTCAAGAAAAGGGGGGTGGGCGGGTTGGAAAATCACAAACATCAAAGTTAAATTACAAAATACCAGTGACAAAGAGATGATATTAAAAAGAGAGAAAAAGTCGAGTCATCTACAAAGGAATAGCAATGAGGGTGATGGCTGACTTCTCAGGAGCAAAAGTGAAGGCAGAAGAAAGTGGAATAATCACTTCCAGGGGCTGGGAGAAAAGAAATGCCCATCTGGCCAAATAGCACCAATAACAAGGCCCAACTAAACAGTTTTAGAAGAAAAATGAGCAATTTCCATCAATGACTCACATCCAAGGAAAACTTGCAGGGTATTCTTCAAGCAGAAGGAAGGGGCTGAAGACGTGCAGAGGAAGGAGAAGAAAACAACTGGCAGGTGCGTGGATGAGCAAGGTGGAGAATGGATGTGTTAGAGCCACAAAACCAGCTAGCCCGAGGAGGGTGTCGGGAGGCAAAACACCTTCTGAGACTGAATTGTTTGTGCAGAGTAGTCAGAACAATTAATTTAAAAATCTGTGAATATAATTTTAGTAGCTAGTGAACCCACATCTCTGGCTCTGATCTCTCCCATCAACTCAAGACTAACTCATTCAGCTGCATTCTTGTCAATCCAATATCTAATAAGCATCTAAAATTTTATTATGTTGCTGGTTGCCCTTGAGGGTTATGTGCCAGGAACTATTTCAGGCTCTGGAGATAGAGCAATTAATAAAACAAAGTCCCTTCTTTTATGGATCTTACATTTTATTATGGTCGGGACATTCAAAAAAGAAATAAAACTATAATGTGGCATGTTGTAAACACTATGAAAGAGAATAAAGCAGGATACAGGACAGAGTAGTTTAGAGTTCAGTGATATACAGGGCGATCAGAAAAAAAAAAAACTGTGAGCAGCTGACAGGAAGTCAGGCAGGGAGCCTTTTGGACATGGGGTGCAAAACATTCCAGCGAGAAGGGCAGGGGGAGCCACCTCCCGGAAGCAGAAAAAAATGGGAAGTGTGAATAAAATGTTAAAATAAACCCATTTAAGCAGGGTGCAGTGGTGCACATCTATAATACCAGTCCTTGGGAGGCTGAGACAGGAGGATCACAGGTTCGAGGACAGCCCCAGAAACTTAGGGATATTTTCAACAACCTAGCAAGATTCTGTTTCCAGATAAAAGGGCTGGGGCTGTAGCTCAGAGGTAGAATTCCCCTGGGTTCAATCCCCAGTACCACAAACAAACAAACAAACAAAGCCATTTAGATCAGTAATAACAATAGATATAAATGGACTAAAGTCACCATTTAGAAGGTAGAGATTGTCAAATGCAATTTTAAAGTGATTCACTTATGTGCGTATTTGAAGAGTTTACAGAACATGGGGAGGGTGCAAAAGATATAACAGGCCAATGCGATGCAAGGAAAGATGATGTGCCTAGAGTAAAAACAGACAGAAATGTGTTAGAGAAAAAGAAAACACAACAAAACAAAACCTCTCATAATACTAGCTGCATAATATTAAAGCAAAACCAAAAGCCCCAAGCCCACCCCAGTGCACTATTTAAGAATGTATGTGTATGGCATAAGACGGTGAAAGAAGGTGACTAACAACCAACACATTTGGGTTATCTGGGATGGTGGTTGGGGAAGTATATAGAAGTGCTTTTCAATGTTATCGGTAATTTTTTAAGTATTTTAAGCTGAATGGTGTGTTCATGGGTGTTTGATATCATTTTATCATATGTGCTCCAAGTAAAAATAGTTCATAATAATAAAAAACCCTCATCCAAGTCATATTAAAAATAGCATTTAATGTAGCTGAGCTGTTCATCAAAATGGGACACCAGGGAAGGTTAGGGCAGAGAGCACCTTATGGAAGAAAGGCAAGGCCCAGGGGCAAGACAACTTAATAAGACACGGAGGCATCCTCTTAGGGCAGGTGAGCGCTTTCTTGGGTTCAGCAGGTACTCAGATAAGCAAGTTACTGACACTCAGTTTTGTCCTCTGGAAAATGTACGTGTATATAACAATTCCCTTGCAAGGGACTTCCTGGTATTAAGTGCAACACTGAATATAGGCTGGGGATATAGTAGCTGTGCAATGAACTGACTACATCAGAATCTTTCTGGAAATGGGGGAGAGAGAAATGAAAGGGCATTTGATTCTCAGGCTCCCCTAGGCAAAGGCAGCTCCTGACTCATCTAGGGTATTACCATATTTTACAGGGAGCTTCTCCAGGTATGCTGTGTCCTGTCGCCGTTTTTGGTGTGTGTGTGGTACTGGGGATTGAACCCAGGGGCATTCTACCTCGGAGCTGCACCCTCATCCCTATCTTATTTTATTTTATTTGGAAGCAGGGTCTCGCTAGGGGCTGAAACTTGCTACCTTGCTGATACTGTCCTTGAACCTTGGATCCTCCTGTCTCAGCCTCCTAAGTACTGGGATTACAGGCATGGACCACCACACTTGGCCCTGCTGCTCTCTGCATGACCCACCCCTCCATCCTTGTGTCCAGTACATAAGGGATACTCAATCCCTGGAGAGTGCTGTAAACGCACTGGTGGTTTTGAAAGGAAACAGAGACAATCATATAAACACTGCACATCCATCAATCAGTTTCAGCTCTCTCCTTGGGAACTTCAAGATCTCAAAGACAGACAATAAGCCTGGCATGGTGGCTCACTCTTGTAATCCCAGTACTTGGGAGGCTGAGACAGAAGGATCCAGGTTCACAGCCAGCCTCAGCTACTTAGTGAGACCCTCGCAACTTAGTGAGACTCTGTTTCAAAATGAAGAATAAAAAAATAGGGCTGGGGGTGTAGCTCGGAGGTAGAATGCCCCTGGGTTCAATCCCCAGTTCCGAAAAAAAAACAACACAGAAACAGAAAAAAAGGGACAATGTTTACTAGCACAGCGGTGATGAAACAGCTTGCTTTCTTGCTGCATCTACATTCTGCAGCAGTGACTGGTAGTCAGTGTGTAGCTCCCTTTACAATGTTTCAGGTGCCAGTTCTTTGTGTCGTTTAGATGAGTAACACAGGCACTAAGGCTCTGAGGCTGAGTGATGTAAAGGGCCCCTTTAATCTCATACTCCTCCAACTCAAGCCCTTCTGGTTTTCTTTCTGGCTTATCTTCCCCCTGGCATTTGGTGGGTGAAGGTGAGGCTCAGGCAGTGAATATCACAGAGCTGCTGGTAGCAGGGCCAGCCTTCGATGCTCTGGGGTTTATTTCTGGGGCAGGACGCGCTCTTGCAGACAGCCTCCCAGGACCTGCAAGGACCAAGGTCCTGACAGGCAGGAGGCCTGCGCAGCTCAGCGTCTGGGCTGCCCGGGGCTGCAGTCCCCGCCGCCGCCTTCGCGGGACCCAGCGGGTCCGCACCTCGCGGGGCGAGCCCAGAGTGCGCCATTCCAGCCAGGAGGTGGGCGGCGACTTATCCCATTAGGATCCTCCAGTCTCGGCTCGCGCGCTGTGACTTCCGGGGGAGGGGACGCGGGAGGACCGCGGGGGCGCGGACTTCGGCGGGGTTGAGTCTCACTACCTCTCAGAGGCTGCAGAGCCGCGAGCACCTGACTCCTCTGCTCACCCTCTGGAAGGACGGAGAGCGCGCTTGCCCGGCGGACGAGTTGGAATCCCGGCGCACCGGGGAGGTGGCGCAGCGCGCGCGGGAAGCGGAGAGCCCGCGGCACCTGCCGCAGCCGGGAAGAGGGAGCGGCTCCGAGCAACAGGTGCGGCCCGAAGCCGCTGCGGGAGCGAGGAAGAGCGGCTCCGAGCAACAGGTGCGCCCGAGGCCACCCCAGGACCCGGAGCCGGTAAGGCGCAGCCCGCGAGTCCCCCGTCGCCGGCTTGGTGGCCGCGCAGCAGGCAGGGGCGCCCAGGCGGAGGACTTCTGTGCTTTCGAGACCGACCCCCGGACCCAGAGAAGGTCTGGGAGTTTCCATCCCCGCCTGCCCCTTCTCCGCGAGGCCTGGCACCGAGACAGCTGCCAGCCACAGCCCGGGGCGCAGCGCCCGCCGTCCTGCCTAGCCTGGGAGGCTCTGGCTGGAGACTCGCGCTCTCGGTGCTCCGGGCCGGGACCCCCGCCACCTCCTCCAGCCTCCGGCGCCTGCCTTCCCCCGCAGGCAGCCCTCCCGGCGCGCCCCGCGGGGATGGAGCTGGTGGCCGCCAACCTGAGCGAGGGCAACGGCAGCGAGCCCGAGCCCCCGACCCCGGAGCCGCGGCCGCTCTTCGGCGTCGGCGTGGAGAACTTCATCACGCTGGTGGTGTTCGCGCTCATCTTCGCGCTGGGCGTGCTGGGCAACAGTCTGGTGATCACGGTGCTGGCGCGCAGCACGCCCGGCAAGCCGCGCAGCACCACCAACCTGTTCATCCTTAACCTGAGCATCGCAGACCTGGCCTACCTGCTCTTCTGCATCCCGTTCCAGGCCACGGTGTACGTGCTGCCCACCTGGGTGCTGGGCGCCTTCATCTGCAAGTTCATCCACTACTTCTTCACCGTGTCCATGCTGGTGAGCATCTTCACCCTGGCCGCGATGTCGGTGGACCGCTACGTGGCCATCGTGCACGCGCGGCGCTCCTCCTCCCTGCGGGTGTCCCGCAACGCGCGGCTGGGCGTGGGCTTCATCTGGACGCTGTCGGTCGCCCTGGCCTCGCCGGTGGCCTACCACCAGCGCCTCTTCCACCGGGACGCCAGCAACCAGACCTTCTGCTGGGAGTACTGGCCCAACCAGCGCCACAAGAAAGCGTACGTGGTGTGCACCTTCGTGTTCGGCTACCTGCTGCCGCTGCTGCTCATCTGCTTCTGCTACGCCAAGGTGGGCGCGGAGCACGGGCGGGCGAGTCTGGGGAGGAGGGCAGGGAAGCGATGGGCGCCCCAGGCTGAGCCTCCCCGCATCCCAGCCCCTTTGCCCTCTCCCCCAGTCGTGCTCGGGCTGGGTTGTACCGGGTCCTCTCCACTCACGTGCTCCCTCCCCTACTGCTGCTTAGTGCAAGAAAGTTACTTGCAAATGTAGAGGCCGGGGAAAGTTTGTGTTCACACCTCTAGAGCACTTTCTCCTCTGCTCCCTTCCTGGGCGCTGCAGCCGTTAATGCCCCGTAGGTGTCGGTGCAGCAGCGTGCCTGCGCCCTGTGCCTGTGTTCAGTGGGTGAGACCCTTCCCCTCTGGGTTTCAGCAGCTCCAAAGCTGAGAGGATGTAGAGGAAGTGTTTTCGGTAACACGGTGGGAACTGCAAGGAGCTTGTGGCCTCCCTGTCTGTCGCCGGGATGGGGTCCCCCTCGCCCCTTCCCAGCTCCCAGGGTGGCTGACTGGGTGGGGTGGCTCACCACGCAGCGCTCTTCCCCAGGCGGCTTGGGTGGCGGGGACCAGGCTCTATAAAGCAGCTGCTCTTGGGGACAAAGCTTCGGATTTTGTTTTATACAGAAGTTTAGCTTTCCAAACCCAAGTGGGAAACCGTTTTTTCTTCAAAGGCTGATCCAAGGCTGCAGAGACCTGTGGCTTGGGGATGGGACTGGAGCCATGCTGTTTGCTCATTTGCATCCTGTTTAGAAAGGTTGTGTAGACGGTTGAGGGATTCCGGGAGGGATCTAGATCCCTGGCTTCAGAGAGACCCAGGCTGGCCTGAGCACAGGGGCCTCCTTCCCTTCCCAGGGCTTACATACCCCACAGAGCTCAGCGGGCTCACTGCCTTGGTCATTAATTACACAGGTTCCCAAGAGTTTAGACTGATTAAATAGTCTTAAACTTCTTTGGCTCAACATAATGTTTGAGTAACTAAGAGAGTATGTGTGTGTGTGTGTGTGTGTGTGTGTGTGTGTGTGTGTGTGTTACTGGGGATTGAACCCAGGGGCATTCTATCTTCGAGCTACATCCCCAGCCCTGTTCATTTTTTTGTTGTTTGGTAACAGGGTCTCACTAGGTTGCTGAAAGCTGCTACCTTGTGAAGACTGTCTTTGAACCTTCAATCATCCTGTCTCAGCCTCCCAAGTACTGGGATTCCAGGTGTGCTCCACCACGCCCGCTAAGAGTGTATGTTTAATAGTCATGTGAGGGCCACACTGGGGGTGAACTCCAGTGTCCTCAACACCCGCCCTCCAGAGTACCATTACCATCCGAAAAAGTACATTGGAAAGCCAATTGTGAAGTTCCTACCTAACTTCATCCCTCCCCATCTCTCATTCTATTTCTGATAAGGCTGTGACTGCAGGATCATAAATAACCATGTGAGATAGAATGGCAGGCATTTCTTATATTCAGTGCATAAGGTTTCATTTTCCAGCAAAAATGTTTAAAAAAGTCATATGCCCCACCCACTTATATCATCTATATAAGTTATGTCTATTTTGAGTGATAATATTTTTATATTACTGAAAGAAAGGCCTGCACTAAAAGACACATACACACACACACACATGCATATACACACACACAGAATCGAGGTAGGTGATTTGGAAAACAACTAGCTTAGCTCTTTGAAAATGGCTGGCTTGCTGGGCGTGGTGGCGCACGCTTGTAATCCCAGTACTTGGGAGGTGGAGACCAGAGGATCCGGGTTCGCGGCCAGCCTCAGCTACTTAGTGAGGCCCTCCGCAACTTTGTGAGACCCGGTTTCAAAATAAAGGATAAAAAATAGGGCCAAGGGTGTAGCTCAGAGGTACACCCCTGGGTTCAATCCCCAGTACCACACACACACACACAAAAGAAAATGGCTGGCTTATTCACTTATTCATTTAGTTTTCTGCGGCTGCAAAGCAAGGCTGTTCTATACCATGCAGTTATCTGATAGGAGACTTACTAAATGTGTGTACCACAACCCTATGGGTGGGACAAATCATACCTATTCTATTAACAAGGCAAAAGAATTTCCAAGGTGTGGAGCAACTGACCCAGATTATGAAGCTGGTAAGTGACTTGGGAAGAATTTTCAGGAAGGGACACTTGGTGGGGGCCTGGAGGACATGAGGCTGGGACTAGATGGATTCTTAAAATATTTGGCTTTTAATTCCCAGCCAGGTACAGTGCATGATTGTAATCCCAGCTACTCAGGAGGCTGAGGCAGGAGGATGGAAAGTTGGAGGCCAGCCTGGGCAACTTAGGGAGACCCTGTCTCTAAAATAAAAAAAAATAAAAAGTGCTGGGGATGTAGCTCAGTAGTAAAGCACCCATGGGTTCAGTCCCTAGTACTCTAAAAGTAAATAAATAAAATCCTAATTCCCTGCATCCATAATGATATTTATCAATTCACTCTTGGTCTTGGATGGCTAGAGATAAGTTATTTCCAGTTTCTTTTCCTTGGTTTGTGCATTGAGCATCTCCTATCCAGGTAAGGGTTTTGATACTCGAGTGTTAGGGCCAGGGATAGCTGTTTGTCTAAAGAAAAGGTCTGATAGCCAACATGAAGAATCACAGGCAGACAAAAAGCCACCTGAGATTACAATGTGGTTTTCTTTTTGGTACTGTATTTTGAACCCAGAGGCATTCTACCTTTGAGCTACACCCCAGCCCTTTTTATTTTTTATTTTGAAACAGGGTCTCCCTAAGTTGCTGAGGCTGTCCTCAAACCTGCAATCCTCCTGTCTCAGCCTCCCAAGTAGGTTAACAGCTTCCTTCCACCTTACCCAGCTTTTTTCTTCTTTTAAACTGCATGAGAGAATTGCATTCCAGAGTTGCCTTTTGCAAGTGTTTCGTGGAGCAGTTCTTTCTTGAGAGTCCCTGTGAAAGATGCAGAGTTCCTGGGCTGGAGGAGGAGTCTTGATGGTGGGCCAGGCGCCCCCTTAGGACGCTTCCCTTCTGCTGCTGCGGGGCTGATGTCCCAGTCCTCTCCCTTAGAACAAATGGCTGTCCAGAACCACCCTGGTCTAACATGACGATAAAGTTAAGTCTTGCTGTTTCTCCATATCCCGGGACAAGACCTTGGCTGGAGTTTGAGCAGGCACTCCTCCCCCCACCCCACTTGGATATGCATAGAAGGGTGGGGAATGTCTGTATTCTCTTCTAAAGCAATCTTACCCTAACCCACAATTGTCCCACATTTTCTCTTTGGAGGACAAGACCTCAGTCAGGATGTGTCACAGTGTATCACTGTGTGCACATCATCACATAGGCTATTGAAGAAAGACAAAGCAACGGAAAACATGTTTGAGAATTGTCTCCTTCGGGCTCTTGGTCACATACAGTATTCTTAGGTGCTTTGAGGTTGTTGAGCTGTGACCCAACTTTGGCGCCTGAGCCCTAAGCAGCATTGTGAGGCTGGCTACCACACTATGGGTGTCCGTCTCTGATGTTGTGTTTGCGGCTTCGTCTTGGGTCATTCTTGTGTCCCTGGCTCTCAGCAACCAATGTTGTCCTGTGGGCTCCCTTGGGGCAGGCTGCTGCGGTCAGCTGGCCAGGCCTGTCTTCTTGGGCAGGATTCTGCCTCCTGCCTCTCCTTCCTCTTGAAAGATGTGCTCACTTGCGGCTATAGAAAGTCCTTCTCTCTTCACTTTGGACCCCGGTTTCCACTGGCAGAACAGTATCATGAGCATATTGTGTTTATCACCAAAGCTCTTATACAAGTGAAGACTTGTGTTTGCCGTAGCTGATGCTGAGCCATTTCAGGAAGGGAGAAGCCTTTCAGTAGGGCAGAGAATCTGCAGTCAGAAGTTCACACCCCACTGATGGCTTCTCAAGCTGCTTGGGGGTTGGCAGGCTGATAAATAAACCCTGCGGCTTCTCAATTAGGATCTGACTGATTGCTCCTCATGCTGCTTTGAGCCGAAAGGAAAGGAGCAGGCTTCTGCGATGAGGCCAATTTGATTAAATTATCTCCGTGCCTTGGTGCTAGAGGGAGACAGAGAAGTGGTTGGAACGAGCTTCTACTTCCCTGAGAGACGGGCCAGCCACCCGCAGCCCACCCAAAGCCCGGAGTCATCCGGATGCTGAATTTGCTCCAGGTCATCCCTGGGGGGATAGAGAAATGAACCGCAGTACCAGTCCTGCAGGGTCAGCACTGTGGATGCGCATGCTGAGGTTGGAAATTCCTATACATAATCACAAGATCGCATGTCATTTTTCTCCAAATATTATGCTGGCAGGAGAAAACAAAAGTGGCTTCTCAACTTAATGAAGCCAGTGTGTCTCAAGGAGATGCCCTGACAGGGATATTAATTTGCAGAGCCCTGCAAAATGGTTTGTAAATCATCCCAAGATGTAAGCTGTCTAAGAGCACAGCGCACTGGGTAGCATTTGAATAACAAATGAATAGAGGCCTGAAGGGTAGGGATTTACTGTGAGATCTGCAGTGGAGAGAGCTGGGGAGGGAAGGCAGAGGGAATGTATGGATGCCAATGTCAGCGTGCCAGGGCGTGGCTGCGCTGAAAAGAATCTGAGCCTGTTATCTGTCTTTATCCAGCTGTTCTCCTCACTGGGTGGTGAACTCCTGCTTCAATGCATTTATGATCTGCTATTGTTCCCAACATGTGTCCGAGGCCTGATGACTGTTGACACATAGACTTCCAGGAGAAACCGAGGTAGAAGATAGACCAGCAACAAGCAATGAGTGGGCCCTGGGGTGGCTCTTTCTGGAAGAAATCCCATTTCTCCATACGCTAGAACTCTAGGGCTACAAACTATGCCTGGCATGTCAGGCTTCTGGAGCACTCCTAAATGCTGGAAAATACGTGCATCTGGCAACTAAGACTCATTGTTACTTTGCTGACACACATTTTATATTAATGATTTTATAGACAGTGGTGTTACCATTTCAGAATGTCAGTAACTGTCAGCGCAAAACAGGCATTGCGAGGTGTGGTACAAACTCATTTCATTGGTCTGTGTCTTGCAGGTCCTTAATCATTTGCATAAAAAGTTGAAGAACATGTCAAAGAAGTCAGAAACATCCAAGAAAAAGGTAATATTAATAGATATCATGAATGTACATGTGTCTGTCTCTTGTGAGAGCTTAGTTTATTGTTTGCTTTTAATTACCCTCACATCCTCCCAAAACCTGTTCCTTGGAACAGATATTAGTATGGCTCTTCCTGTAGAGTGAAAGTCAGAGTGATGAAGGTGCACCTGCGTTCAAACTTACAATGAGGGCAGGGAGGTGTGCGAGTTGGCTTTTCATTGCTGTGACCAAAATACTTGATGTGAACAATTTAGAGGGGGAAAGATTTATTTCTGCTTTTGGTCTTAGTCTATGGTCAGCTGCTCCATTGCTATAGACCTGAAGGGGACTCAGAACATCATGGTGGAAGGGTGTGGTGGAGCCAAGCT
>PVJS01041047.1:0-18144 GCA_004027185.1 Glis glis
AACCGGGTCTCACGAAGTTGCGGAGGGCCTCACTAAGTAGAGATAGAGAGAGAGACAGAAAGAGAGAGAGAGAGAGAGAGAGAGAGAAACAGGGAGAGAGAGAGAGAGAGAGAGAGCTGAGGCTGGCCGCGAACCCGGATCCTCCGGTCTCCGCCTCCCAAAGTACTGGGATTACAAGCATGCGCACCACGCCTGGCCTAATGTACTCTTGATGTGTACCATTATTTAAAGAGGATAATGTCCATCCTCCCTGCTCTTAGCTCATCTCCCACAGGAAGTGAGATGGCTTTATTTTAGGAAAACATTATTATGTCTGCAGTTTTTCAAAATCATGTCAGCACTAACCCAAACCCACTGTCTGTAGGAATATAAGCACAATGTAATTGGAAACATAGGCTACCTGGAAATATAACCTCAAATTTGTTGCTGCCCCAAACATGAATATCTCAGCAGAAAATCAGCCCCATCACTGTCTGGATCAGTGGTTTACAAAGTAATTATTAGCTGTAAGACTTTAAATACAATCTTAGGGCCACTCAATTTTACAAAAACAAAAACACTAAATGTATAGCCGCTCAGAGCCAGGGGTAAACTGGCACTGTTCCACATTCCCAGGTAGTCAGTCTTCAGATCAACCTCAGGCCTGAAGAGCAAGCTCTGCACTTGATACTCTGCTTTGCATCTCTGGACAAGCCCAGCCCTCGGGGATGTAGGCTTTTTGACTATAAAATACCAGTCCATGAAGATCTTCACTTTGAGATGATAGAATGGCCTATACTAAGGACCACTATTTAAGAAGCAGCCCATTATTAAACCTGCAATAAAGATGTTGAAGATGTTTTGAAGATTTATGTTGTGAGAATTATCAGGGGCAATTTCTCTCTGGTCTTAGGCTTTTCATAAACAATTTTCTGATTGAAGGAAGAGGGGACAATCTTCATAGAAGTGGTGATCTTTGAACCCAGCCATTTGCTGTCAGTTTATTTTATAGGATCATTCCAGAGAAGGGAAATTTATAGATTTGAGAAAGTGCATGGTAAATGTAGGGGACAAGAAGTGATTTTGTGTTCTGCTAGCACTGGATGTGTGAAATAGCATGTTAAGAAATAATGCTCGATACATGAGTTCTCATTCTACATAGTATAGACTTTATTTTGCATGTACCATTAGAACCTTTTGGGGAGCAAACTCATAATCATACAAAATCTCTGAAAGCAATGTAAAACATTCATAAATATTGCCATTAAGAAGTATATAAATTTTGTGGTAAAGATGTTTTGCACAGAAATAAACATAATTAAATATAGAAAGTCTGAAGAATGTGAGCCTTTGAGTGATTTTATTCAGCCAAATAGAGCACTATATTCTTACATCATTTATGCCTGACTTATAAGTATATTTAAAATATATTTATATATTAAGATATATTATTTTCCTATGCCACCTTCTGAGAATATAATTGATTTCATCTATCGCCTAGTAAAGAATACAATGATAAAGAATTAAACCTAAAATTTAAAGTCAGTAAATATTTATGTGTATTATCAAATAATGAGTAATTTGGTATAATTTTTTTCAATATACCTGAATTCCACATGTTCAAGTGCCAAAATGGGTTTAAAATCAAGTAAAATGTTATAAGTATCCTCCAAAATTGATTGCTCATTAATATGTAACTTTTTCTACTTTCCAATTATAGTTAAAAAAGGCAATAATTAGCCAAGTGTGGTGGCACATGCTGTCCTACTGAGACAGGAGGATCACAGATTTGAGGCCAGCCTCAACAACTTAGAGACTCTCATCAACTTAGCGGGACCCTGTTTCAAAACAAAATTTAAAAAAAAAATAAAACGGGCTGAGGATGTACCTCAGAGCTAGAATGTCCCTAGGTTCAATCCCTAGTAAAACACACACACACACACACACACACACACACACACACACACACTAATTACAGAATGCTTATTCATTTTTCTTGTTTAATTAAAATCACAATATTGAAAATACATTATAAATACATTGTAATAGTTAATTTATATAGTATTTCTGAATATGTTGCTATTCTGTTAGTTGTCACTTCTATTTTTAATGTTCTCTGACTCATCTGTAATGCTAGTTAATACTTCTAGTCACCTGTAAATTGAGCACCCAAATCAGTGTGAGTAAAAGCCCCAGAAACTGTCCTGAGAACAGAACCTTACATAAGAGGTATCTCAATATCCTTTGCATTTCATAATTTGATTTTATTCTTATTACTCATTCCTCATCGATAAACTGATGTTAGCATTGATCTCTTTTTTAGATATAACGCATGCTTATTTTTAAAAAGGGATTGAGCTAAAAGGATTCTCAGAAATGCTGAAGTTAGAAGAAAGTTGGATAACTTTCACTAGGTAGCTATATGTGACTTTCTTTCTACAGTTGGGCTGTTTTCAGTATTTGACATGGCCTGTGGTCTGAATCTGCCCTTTAAAATTTATTTTTTGAAACTTAATCACCAATGTGAGAGTATGAAGGACGGGGTCTTTAGGAGGTGATTAAGTATGAGAGCAGAGCCCTCAGCTGTGGGAATAGTGCCATTATAAAAGAGGTTGAAGACAGCATCTGCTGGACAGGCGAATGTTCCCTAAAAATTCATGTGTTAGGCCATATAGCAATGTTCAGAGGTGAAAAGATTGGATTATGTGGGCTCTGATCTCATCAGTAGATAAACCCATTAGTTGATTAATAATCTGAATGGATTACTGGGTGGAAACTGTAGGCAGTTGAGGCAGTAGGAAGGAAGTAGGTCACCTGGTGTGTGGCCTTGGGGAATAGGATGGGCCCTGGGCCTGTCTGTCTGTCTCTCTCTCTTCTATGTTTCCCAGCTGCCATGAGCTGAGCAGCTTGCCTCCACTATGTCCTTCCACCATGATATTTCTTCCTTGGAGCCAGCTGATCATGGATGGAAACTCTGGAACTCTTAGCCAAAATAAATATTTCCCCTTCTAGGTTGTTCTTATCAGGTATTTTTGCTGCGGTGACAAAAAGCTAATACGGCATCCTATACACATTTTGCCCATCTGTCACATGAGGACACAGCAGCAAGGCACCATCTTGGAAGCAGAGATCAGCCCTTAGCAGACACCAAATCTGCTGTCATGTCTGACCTTTGACATTCTAGCCTACAAAATTAAAAGAAATTAATTTTTGTCCTTTATAAATTACCCACTCTCAGCTATTTTGTTGTTTGTGGAACAAATGGACAAAGACAATATACAAAGATGAAATACTAGCTATAGACAACTCACAAGAACACTAAAACGATATTTTTCTCTAAGTTTCTAATGAGATATCTCTCCAAACCATTTCTGCTCATAAATTTAAAAGTGATTTCTAGGGAGTATCATGTAATACACATTTAAAGCTTCCATGACTCTTTAGTTCATATAATTGAGAGTTTTTGCCCAAATTTACAGTAAAATAGTCTCTCTTCTAGATTTTGCTTATAGGAAGTAGTTATTTATTTTAGTATTAATTTATTAGCACTTATTGCTACAAAAAGAGTATCTAGAATATAATCCTTAGATGTATGTCCACAATATCATTGTGTGAATATTCAACTGAACATACCTTATAGCATAAGAAATAGCACTAAATACATCTTCACAGTTAAAATGATTTCATAAAGCTAAAACATTCATATAATATGGATAATGGTTTTCTTTCACAGTAATGCCAGTAATTAATTTTTTAAAACAAAACGAATTTAAATTTTAAAATTTTAAGGAAGTATTTCACCCTAATCTTTATGGGAACAGATTAGGGCAAATTATATGTTTTTTGTTTTGTGAAAACTGATTGCTTTTCAAAGATAGGTATCAGTTACAAAACCAACTTCTTAATTTTATTTCAGGTGGATACATGGCTTAATTTTGTACTTCTGGGCAGCATTCAATGAGGAGTTCTCCCATATTCAACATGTTTAAGGCTCAAATATCCAAAGTCCTGGATCATGTTTTGGCTTGGAATTTTTACTAACTCTACTAGGTTTCAGTTTTCTTTTATTTCCAGCAAATTGTGGTAAATTAAATCAAATTATTATGTCTGTTTGTTACCTAGTGTGTAACAATTTTTCAATAAATAAAAAGTATGTTTTAGTATTTTTCATACATTTCTTCATAAATATAATTAGAATACTTATCTGATATGGCCTGCCAATCCCTGATATCCATATAAAAATACTTGAACCAGTACATACTTGGTACTGGGCAAGGAAAGTAAAATACCAACAAAGATATAAAATGCAAGCTATATGTGTTTTATATATTTTGTTGATGCATACACATACCTAAGACTAAGGAATTGGTGCAAATTTTCATCTCCGTTTTGGTCCTGAAACTGCTTCTCTGGTATTTCTGCTTCTAATAACCTTGTTTTGTGCTTTATACTTCTCTGGTATTTTTGTTTCTAATAACCTTGTATTGAAGCCAGGGTGTTATGCATGCTAGACAAACAGTCTACCATTCAGCTATACCCTCAGCATAAGACCCTGGCTTCAATCTTCCACACCACCAAATACAAAAACAAAGCAAAAAAAAAAAAAAGAGAGAGATATAAAGACTTTCGTTACTAACTATACCACCAAGATTGTGCTTTCTTTCCTTGTGTCCTGTAAATTTTTGTCACTGGAGCTTACAGTCTGGCATTTAGATTGTTTGTGCCCTTTCATAGTCATACAAATCTTCCTTCTGTCATCTGGTTTCTTTTGTGACATTCCTCTTTCTGCTGTGTTCTGTACCTGTATTATTTCCCACACTACTATAAAGCAAACCATTATTTTCTCTTCATTGCATTGAGAGTAAGTTCCTGATTCAATTTATAACATGGACTTAAAAGCATCTTCAGACCTCTACAAAATATCTAATGGAGAGGTTTTATTTATTCTGTTTTTTTACCCATATCAACATTTTCTTGCCAAAAAAAATAAGAGAAAATGAAAAAAATAAAGCAGCAAAAGAAACAGGAAAAATGGGAGAAAAATGGAAAGTTGCAGTTCACTCCAAATCTAGATTTTGGAAGCTCTAAAAGTCACAACTGGTGGCCACCATATTAGAAGATTGCTTTACATTGGATTCTCAATGCTGTATTGATGTGACACAACCTTGTTCAACAGCTCTCCTACCCAACTTCCTATTTTTTCTAGTAGACATTCTCTGTTTCACAGCTCTCTGGCAGTATACCTTTGTTTCATTAAAACCACATTGTTTTTGTTTTGTTTTATTTTAGTTTTGGTACTGGGGTTTCAGCACAGGGGCATTCTAACTATGAGCTACACCCCTAGCCCTTTTTATGTTTTATTTTGAAACTGGGCTGACAAGTTATTAAGGGTCTCACTAAATATCTGAGGCTGACCTTGAACTGTGATCCTTCTGTCTTTGCCTGGGATTACAAGTACTAAAATTACAGGCATGTGCCACCATATCCAGCAATATCAGTCAGATTATCTTTAACAGGAAACATTGTTTCCATCTATAAGAATTATTGCTGTCAAAACTGTGTATATATGTGACATAAATATGTGTTATATATAACAGTAATATATTATATATTTGTATATATAATATATATACTCCTACATAATATAATACTATATATGCTTATACACACACATAATATATACATAATATATACATACATACATAGTGAAAACTGCAATCTTTCAGGAAGTTAAAGATTATCAGAAATAATGTGTTTTATAACTTCTTTTATTTCACTATAATCAGTTCAAATATATAGTTGAAGTTAAAATATTTTCTGTTATTTCTTAAGTATTTTGTTTAAAGAAAATTAATGAGTCAAATTCTTAGAGAATATATTTCTACATTTACCTAAAAAGCATATTTTAAGTGCTTTTATTTAAATGAGCAAAGATTTTCTTCTAAATTTTAATGGAATAAATTTCTTGATTTATCATTAAAATTTGTAAGAATTATAAAAAGCATTAAGATACAAGTTGGTTTAGAAATTTATTAGGTAAGAAATTAACTTTTTAATGCTCAAAAGCAACTCTCAAAATTAAGTCCCCTTCTATTCCTCTCTCTCCACCCTCCCTCCCTCCATCTCTTATTCCTCTATCATCTATGTACACATCAATCTTACATCTATCTAATGAAAATAGTCTAAATTATAACTTTAGTTATGGTATATTTAAAGTCAGCACCATAAGAATCTTCTTTTGATATTTGTGCTTGTAAGAAAGAGAAAACCATTACCACTTACTTTCATAGGAATACTATTAATATACTGAGAAAGATAGGAATCCATATAATAAAAACTATTAATTTTCACTTTTACATGTGAAATTCAAGAATTAAAATTTTGGGGGAATAGTTGGCCAGGGCTAGTCTCTAAATTTTCACAGAGGAGATAACCTCTGACTGAGCCTTGTTCTGAGGCAACGGCATGATGTATTCAGGAACGTATGAGTATAATATACTGGAAAGAGCTGTAGAGGAGCGAGAGTCAGATGATGGAAGATTTCATCTGTTATACTTCTGAGTCATACAGTGTGCTTTAGTTGGTGTAGAATTGTACAAAAAGAAAATAAAGTAGAACCGTGCTATGATAGGGGTTTTAGTTAGAAAGAGCTCATTTTAGAGAATGTTAATGGTGACTAATGGGCCACATGAGGAGAGGTCGGAGTAAGATGGAAATTATCGTAGGCCATTCATTAAAAAAAGAAATCAGAACTGAAGAGAGATGGAAAGGATTTAAATTTACTTGCAATGGATGAGTGACTTCCATAGCTTTCCATTTTATTTTTTATAAGTAGTAAAAGAGATTGTTGTCATAATGAAATAAAGGATTAAAATTTAATTTATTTTTAGTAAAGGTTATGGAGTCTACTGAATCAGCTACATCTTGGTTAGTATAATGGATTCAATCATATTATAATTTTTTAATAATATATAAGCAATTTGATATCGGGGAAATATCTGAAAGAATGGTCTGAATACTTCTTTCCTGCTCCTTTTTTAAATTTTGTGAGTCATCAGTTATCAGTTATCAGTTTCATTACTTTGCGTTATGAGAAGAACTTTGAAAACTTTCCCCAAGAACATATTATTTCAAGTACCTAGATTACAAACAATGAATGAAATGTAAATGTTAAAGTAAAATATTAATTTTATTGGTATAGGTCTATTCTCATCTCTTTTTTATTAACAAATGATTGAAAATTTAAAAATTATTATAAATTTAGATAAAGCTTCTAGTTTTGATTTTCTTTGTATCTTTCTAATAAATATTGGGGAAAATTTATTCATAATACTATAGATTTATGTTTGATAATTTTTTATTTTGCAATACTGGGGATTGAACCTAGGGGCATTCTACCTCCAAGCTCCACCCCCAGCCCTATTTTTTATTCTTTATTTTGAAACAGAGTCTCACTAAGTTGCAGAGGGCCTCACTAAGTAGCTGAGGCTGACGGCAAACCCGAATCCTCCAGTCTCAGCCTCCCAAGTACTGGGATTACAAACGTGCGCCACCACGCCCGGCGATAATTTTTATATAACAGCATGAAAATTAATCCTGGGATAACAGTAAGGTAATAATAAAGTGAATTTTTATTAAACTTTTATTTATTTATTTTTGGTACTAGGGATTGAACCCAGGGCATTCTACCTCTAAGCTACATCCCCAGCTCTGTTTTATTCTTTTTTACTTTGAAACAGTGTCTCACTAAGTTGCTAAGGGTCCCTCTAAATTGCTGAGGCTGGCCTCAAGCCTGTATCTTCCTGTCTCAGTCTCCCAAATACTGGGATTACAGGCATGTGCTACCATGCTCAGCTAAAACATTTGTTAAAAGGTAAAAACAAAAACAAAAACAAAAAACAGAGCATTACGTTTTGCTGTATGCTATGCTACTTAGAAAATATGAAAATCATTCACAAATCACCCTAATCTCCCATCATTAGACAATAGACATCAATGTCATCTGACTTTCCCTTCCTGTGGAAGTAGCCCTAAATATAATGCTCCACACTCAGACCCGAGAATGGAGGAAGAGATGAAATTGAGTAAAATAAAATCAGAACATTAAACTACTATTGAAATGTGGGGCTTTGTTCATTGAGGATGAAGGTTTGGTTTATTGTGTTTGCATTACCACCC
The DNA here is from genome assembly GCA_004027185.1 of Glis glis. NCBI lineage: Eukaryota > Metazoa > Chordata > Mammalia > Rodentia > Gliridae > Glis > Glis glis. Next base: position 8,158 of record PVJS01041047.1, read on the forward strand.
TGGCAAATTAGAATCAACGAGGTTACAGAAACACATCCTCTACTTGGAGAACCTTGTGTTATAAAGTGCTACATTATAGCTGTTACTAAGATATCCAACATGCTTTCTAATATCATGTACCAAAAGTATGTCTTATGTTTGTCCTTGGAACAATTTGTATGTGTACAATACTATGATGCATTCATTGGATTGTAGGTGCTCCTGACCCTGAACATATGAACACAAAAGAATTATAGTTGAAATAAACATTTATAAATATATGTAGGCAATTCAAACATGTACCCCAAACTAAATGTACTTAAAAACTCATTTAAAGTGTGCTCTATTGGGGTAAGACAGGAAGTTGCATACACTTACGTATGTCCTTCTCTACCCTGATGGGTCATCCTTGCTGTGGATCTTCTTTCTGTACGTAGAATCAAACTTGATCTCTCCACAGATGGTCTTAGTGACAACATATTATATTACTTGAAAATACAAGCCCTGAAGTCAAATTATCTGAGTTTAAATCCCAGGTTTCCACTTAGACACTATCTGTCCTCGACCAAGTTTCTTAACCTCCTTGAGGCCATAGGATCTTCCTAAATGGTATGGTTAAAATAGGAATACTTATATCATGGGATGGTTTAGAGACTTAAATGAAATGAAAATTATTTGAAACAGTTCCTCAATAAGATGCAAAGTCTATAAATTAACAATATGCCTTAGTACACTTCTAATATTACTGGTTTACATTTTTTTAAATCCTCTTAGGACTATGTTTACAAATTTGTTTTTTTGGGGAAGAAAAATAAGTATTGTAGCACTGGCAAAGACTGAAAATAGACAAATGATATTTTGGAGGGGTATTGGTGATTGAGCTCAGGGGCATTCTACCTCCAAGCCACACCACTTCCATTTTTTATTTTTTTATTCTGAAACCTGGGGTCTCACTAGATTGCTGAAGTTCTTAATAAATTTCTAAGACTGGCCTAAAACCTTGGATCCTACTGTCTCAGCCTCCCATGTACTAGGATTATAAGCATGAGCCACCAGGATTATAAGCATGAGTCACCAGGCCTGGCAACAAATGATATTTTAACAAAACAAACATCTCTGTGTTGTAAGCATAGATTATTTTCTCTATATTATTTAACTTATCATATAAAATAACTAGATTTTATTTTTCTAATTATGAAATGATAGCCAAGTATGGCTTTACAATAATTTTTGAAGGATGTTGTAATTGATGTTTTTAAGGGGAGTTATCATGTCCAGTAATCTATGCTAATTTAAACAAACATTGTAAAAGCAGACATAAAGCACATGTGCGGTCAACTGAAATTGAGACAGGTTTTCCTCAATTTTCCCTTGTTTTAAAACAAACTACTCCCCTCTTCCCCAAAAAAGATCTATAAAATTTATTATTAATTTAGTCTTTACAAAGTAAGAGCAAATGAGCTGACTCAACACTTTATAACATATTTGTGGTGGAAAAGCTGTGTGAATTTTTCTTTAACCTCTAGAAGTGCCTTTCCCTCATCTCAACCTCCCCCTAATATGTGGCAGAGGTAATTTAAGTGTGCAGCATTACAGTTTATTGTATAGATTACTGCGATTAACTGTGCATCTTCAAGCAACATAGAGCCATTATGCAAAACCGCTGTGAACAGATGATACATTAAGAAGCACAGCTCCTCCGCTCTGCATCCAGCTCAGGATACTGAGAATACAGCCATCGAGATAGGATATGCAAATAGAAAATCGACCCAAGGTCAGAGCGAGGAGGCCAAAATGAAGCCCTTTGTTGGTTTCAAAATGAGAAATCCATTCCTACTTCACAATGCAGTTAAAATGAAAGTTAAAGAAAATCAGTAGAACAAAACTTAGACATCTCACATCCTTTTTGCTTCTTTAGCTGGAAACTCTTTCAGTAATTTTTGCCACTACAGAGAAAACGTAGAATTATTTACACTGCATGTTATCCCTCCACGATAACTTTACACTTTTATTTCCTGACAGTTTTTCTTCTTACATTTACCCTAATGAGAGAAAATGGTGCGTAGGTGATAGAACATTACTCTAGAAGTTACCTGTGATCTTTGTTCTAGTTATGCTTTTTTTCTGAGTGACCTTGAGAAAGTATGTTTTTCTATACTTTTCTTTCTTCATGTGAAATAACTATAATAATAATAATAATAATAAACAAATGAATATTTTTATGTACTTCATTTCCCTGGATGGCTAAAAGGATTAATAGTTGATGCATAGATTTATTTAGGTAAAGGAACTTTTAGCTGTATTTCTCCACAATTGCCTTCTTTGTTCACCTCAGGTGCACATGGCCACTTCATAATATTCCTCAGTTCATGGCACACTATACTCTTAACTCACCTTTTTCCTCCTAATGCCCACATCTCCATTTATGCACTTTTCTAATAAGTTTGATACATGCACTTTGATAAGTATTTATCATATAAAGTATGTCCCATTAAATAAGTCTCCAGTGCTTAATTTATATATCTAATATCCAGTGATACATATAAAATAGTTTATACAATGTTTATTATACATGTCTCTGTTGTTTATATCCAGTATACTTTACTAATTTCTTATCTTAATGTTGCCTCTGACTCCTCTGGATTGTTATTTCTGCAAGCAATATTAAAATAAAACATCTGGGCATATGTATCCTTTAGTACCTGTGTAGAAATTTCTCTATGCTCAAACCCATGAGTGGGTCAAAGGATATGTTTCATTTCATTTATAGAGAAACTTACTTGAATGCTCTAAATTTACATTTAAGGATTGTTTGTAACTTGGTATTTGTTTTTGTTTTTTTTTTTCTGAGCATGGTGTAGTTACCATGTATTTTTGAAGCTCCAGATATGTGGAGCTTATTTTTTTCAGTATAAGTCAATAAACTTTATTTTTAGAGCAGTTTTAGCTCCATAGCAAACTTAAGAAGAAGATACAGAGATTTTCCACATACCCCCTGCCCAACACAAGCACAGTTACCTCCATTAGGACATCCTGCATACCACAATACATTTTTCAAAATTCTTGAAACTATACTGATACATAATCAGTACCCAAAATGCATAGTTTACTGGAGTTCATTCTTTTTGTTTGGACAAATGTATAATGAAATGTACCCAACATTGTACTATCATACAGAATGCTTTCAAGGCCCTAAAATCCTCTTTTCTCTGCTTTTTTATTCCTCCCTTCTCCCAGCCCCTGACAATCAATGATTTTTTACTATGTCCATAGTTTTGCCTTTTCCAAAATGTTATAGACTTGGAATCATAATATAAGCCTATCATACATGTAATTATACTTTAAGATTGGCTTCTTTCACTTATTGATAGATTTGAATACCTTCCGTCTCTTTTCATGGTCTGGTACCTCATACTTTTTGGTGATAAATACTATTCCATATCTGCATATAACACAGTTTATCCATTCAGCTACCAAACAACATCTTGGTTGCATCCAAGTTTGGGTAATTATTTAATAAAGGTGCTATAAATATTCATGTACAGATTTCTGAATTCATGTAAGCTTTTGGGTCACTTAAGTAAATACCAAGGAGCACTGTCTCTAGATTTTATGTTTAAATGTATAATTGTATGTATGAGAGAAATAGACAATGAATGCTAATTGTATGTATGTATGTATGTGCTACTCTGAGCCTCACTATGATGTATAACTACAATTCACCAATAAAGAAAGTATATTTAGCTTTGTTAAATAAAACTACCAAATTATCTTCCAAAGTGGCTGTGTGGATTTGCACTTGCACTAGTTATGAACAAGAGTCCCTGTTGCTGCTCATTCTCCCCAGCATTTTGCGTTGTCTGCATTTTGGATTTGACCACTCTAATAGGTGCCTCACCATTTTTAAATTTGCTACTCCCTAGTGACATGATGTGGAACATTTCCTGTCCTCTGCATATCTTCTTTGATGAGATGTCTGCTCAGGTCTGTTGCCTATTTCTTAGCCAGGTTGTTTGGTTTCTTTTTGTAGAGTTTTAAAAATTCTTTGGATGCATCATTGTGCAAATATTTGCTGCCACTTTGTGGCTAGTCTTCTCATTCTCTTCATATGATGGTTTTAACCTGTATTTTTCATAATTTCATCCATTTTGAACAGAGATCACAGTTGGTGAAATAATTATTTTCAAGTTTACTGTTGCTTTCCTGTTGCTTTGTCTGTGGTCAAGTTTTCTGAATGTTTCAAGAGTGCTGGAAATATTTATTGCTTTTTAACACGGATGTCCAGGTCAACGTGACACACAGTTTAATAGCATAGGCTCTGAAATTCAAAATAGATGATTTGGAAACCCAATTTTGTCACTTCTTTCTGAGAAATCTTGGGCAAATTGCATAAACATTCTGTGCTTAGTTTAATTATATGAAAAACTTAGATAATACATACTATATGAATTTGAAATGAGGATTATATAAATTATGTTAAGTACTTATATCGTGCCTGGTGATGAGTGTTAGATCCTCTCATAATTATTATTTATTTATTTGCAAGAATTGTGAACTTCACTCATTTTTTCTAGCTTTACTTATTTTTCTGCTTATCAGTTTCTGATAAGGATATATTAAAACTTAGTTTTTTATATGACTATAAATTGAAGCTCTATTGTTTAGTACACATCATGCTGAAAACATCATATTAATCTATTCTACTTTAACTAAGTACTTATACACCATTTTGCTGGTCAGGACTCTTTGCTAACATTTTGCTTTTTGGGTTTTTTTTGCATTAATTACTAATTTATTTTCTACTAAAATTTATATCCTGGATTTCTTACAGTGCATGATCCTTTAAATCAGCATCCTTTTGATTTAACTGTTTCTCAAGCTCACAACATATTTTCAGTCTCATTTCTTACTCCACGTTGAAAATCTCTGATTGTAACTCATCTAACCATTTACAGTTATTGTTGTGACTTATATATTGTGATTACTTCCTGTGATCTTAGTTTCTTTTTGTTCTCATTTCTTGTCTTCTATTGGATATCTCACATTTACTTCTGCTGATTTGTATAGTTGTATAGTCCATTTATATTCTCTGGGAGATTATGCCCAATAAGATTTATACATATTTTCATTTTTAATTTATTATTTATGTTTATCAATATATGTACTATCTTTCTGAATGAAAATCATATTTTTGCATACCTTCCCTGCTGTCTTCATTATTGGACCCATAGCTCTGTTTCTACCATAATGTTAATTTTTAATAGAATTCATATCAACATAAGTTAAATTTAAAAATTAATGAGATCATATCAGGCATCCTTTAGGTATGTAATAATGTCAATAATATTAATAATAATCATTAATTGAGCACTCTCCATGTTCCAGGTATTTTAACTCATTTAACTTCACCAAAATTCTATAAAGAAATTACCATTAACACCTAATCTTGGAGACAATAAGGCTTACGCACAGAAGAATCCCATATTCCCTCAATAAGTCTCTCACTTGCCAATTAGTCCACATTAATTGATTATTGCCTTTATAGCTCTAATGTGAATCTATTTTATTATTATTAAAGAATTTTACTGTTTTCTTTTTTCTATTTGTAGCAAAACAAGTATAGAAAACACATCTGCCCTTGTTGTTCACTAAATATCAAGGGCTCCATATAATGCTTGACTTGTAGAAATTTAATGCATATTTGAGAAATGAATGAATTGACTGAATATAGTCTTTAACATGTACTCAAATTTCAGATGGTCATTGATGGTCATTCTTTTAAAACTATAATGAGCCATAGTTATGGTCTGTAATTTTGAAGTAGATATCCATGCATAGTTTGCAATATTTTAAATCAACATGCCATTGAATTTCATTAAAATAATTCCATCTATAAATCATTGTTCATGGGAAAGTGTATAAAATGTGCATATTTTCAATGGCTATACATCCTATAGATAGGAACTATAGGAAAATATTAGAAACAATAAAATATGCATTTCATATACATATATCTTTAAGTTCAACCAAAATGATATCTGAATGGTAATAAACTAGTGCAAAGATGCTACATCATTAGTCATTAGGTAAGTGCAAATTTATATCACAAAGAGCTACTGCAAGAATGGTTGTAATCAAACAACATACAATACCAAATATTGCCAAGAATGTGAAGAAACGGAATCATTTATGCATTGCTGGTGGAAAGGTAAAATATTTTAAAACTTTTGGAAAGCATTTTGTCAGTTATTAAAAGTTAAATATAACACCGGGCGTGGTGGCGCACACTTGTAATCCCAGTACTTTGGGAGGCAGAGACCGGAGGATCCGGGTTCGTGGCCAGCCTCAGCTCTCTCTCTGTCTCTCTCTCTCCCTGTCTCTCTCTCTCTCTCTCTCTCTCTCTCTACCTAGTGAGGCCCTCCGCAACTTCGTGAGACCCGGTTTCAAAATAAAGTATAAAAAAAAATAGGGCCAGGGGTGTAGCACAGAGATAGAATGCCCCTGGGTTCAATCCCTGATACCGCAAAAAAAAAAAAAAGAAAAAAGTTAAATATAAGCCTATCATACACTCAGCCCTTCCACTCCTTTCCATCTACCCTGGAGAAATGAAAACATGTTTGCACATTTTTTTTTCCTGTGGTACTGGCGATTGAACCCAGGAACATTCTACCTCTGAGCTACAACCCCCCCAGCCCTTTTTACTTTTTATATTGAAACAGGTTCTCACTAGGTTGCTGAGGGCCTCACTAAGTTGCTGAGACTGGCCTCACACCTGCAATCCTCCTGTCTCAGCCTCCCAAGTACTGGGATGATAGCTGTGTACCACCATGCCCAGTGCAAAAATAATTTTACATGAATTTTATTGGCAGCATTTTTCATAATAGTAAAAAACTGGAAACAATCCATATGTCCTTGAACTGATGAATGGATAAATAAAATGTGATGTATCCATATAATGGAGTACTTTTCAGTAATAAAAAGGAACCAACTACTGATACATGCTACCATAGAGATGTACCTAGAAAACATTATATTAAATGAAAGGAGCCAGATGCAGAAAATTGCTGTTGCGTGATTGCCTTTCTATAAAATGTTCTTAAAAGGTGGATTTATAGAGACAGAGAGCAACTCACTGGTAACCTGGGAATAGGAGTGGTTATCGAATCATCAGCAAACAGGCATAAGGGAACATTTTGGAGAGATGGAAATTCCTAAAATGTTGTAATGGTACAACAAATATCTAAATTAATTAAAATCATCGAATTGTATACTTCTAATGGGTGAATTTTGTGACATTTAATTTGTACCTGATTCAAACCGTACAACACAGTTGCTGCTTTAAAGGAGAGTGGGAATTTCTAGTGTTTGTTTTATTTTTAATAAAAATAAATAAAATTATATCAAACATTTGTCTAAGCATTCAATATTAACAATAATGAGCATTATCGAATGCTTTCCATGTGTCAAGTTCTGAACTCATTTATTCTCATCACAATCCTAAGAATTCATCACCATTAATCTCCTCCTTTTAGTGATAATGAAACCCAAATCAAACAGGTCAATCTGCTTCCATAGCCAGAAAGTGGCTAAACCAGGACATGAATTCAGGTAGTGTGGTCTCGGGGAGTCTGTTAACCAGACATCTCCATGGCCACAGTCCTGTGCCCACAGTAGAGCAGGCTGAGAGAACGAGGCGGTGGATGGTAGGATTTTCTTCAAAGCATTTTTAAAAAATGTAATAATACTGAGTATTGAATGTTGTAATAGTACTAAAATAGGTATATTCCATGCAAAATTAGAATATATTATTGGTAGCGGAGGTGCTGGCTAAATAAAATGATATCACGTATATAAGTAAAGATTTTGATGATCAAAACAAAAACAGAAAACCTGCAGTGAACACTTTATGTAGCTTTTTTAAAACGTATCCATAGAAAGTTATTTTTCTCTCAAAACCAACCATGGAAACCAATCACCAATTGTTAGAGTGAACTCTAATGATTAGTTAATATTTGATGAAAATCTAAACTTTAACAGAAAAGTAATTTTTTTCTAAGATAATTTGTAAGTCTCCAAATCAAGAGGTTTAGACTTGACAAAGAACTTGATAGTATTTGTTCAGTAACTAAGATATTTAAACTCCTCTTTACAATGACCACACAATCATTTTACTTGATTCAAATAAGTAGTACAAAGGAAAGTGAATATTATTCTTGATATTTAATCTCAAATCTAGCATTACCTACGTGCCTCTTTAAAATGTCTGAAATGATAAAATGCAAGGAATGATCTATGACTTCTTTCATGTTTTAATGCTTTGTGACAGTAAAAATAAAAGGCCCTAAGGGTTTATTTTGGAGGCATATCAGAATTAGCATAATAAAAACATATAGGAAAATAATAAGAAAAATCATTTTAGGAAGAATATTAAATTCAATATTTATGGGGTTGAAAATGAAGAATAAATATTCTGTTTCAAGAACCAACAATATGCCCTGTCTAAAAGACAAACTACATGTAGTCAAATCAAGAGTAGACAAAAAGAATACTATTGACTATTTTCACAAGTTTCTTGGATCCTTGTCATTGGCAGGATACAATGAGGGTTTAATGAGAAGTATCATTAAAGTGAATGAGCATATTGGATTTATCTCATGCAGGACTCTTATATTACTATCTACTCTGAATATAAAAGTCCTTTTTATACAGTTTTTGAACTTCATTAAATTAAAATCACATTGAAGCATTGGATTGCAAATGTATAGTATCACAGCTGAAGCATGCCATGTTACAGAAAGATTTTAAACATGTTTTCAAGAAATATTAAAGTATGCCAGATGCAACTCTGTAGAGGAGATTACTATTGTACTGAGACTAGAATGATGCATGTTCATAGTTAGGGGGAAAAGAATATTTTTGAGAGTTAATAAAATTACTTTGAACTGAATATTAAATATGTTTTTAAATGTGGACACACTAGGAAGTAATTTTTTCCTAATCTTTTCTCTTTTATCTATTGACTCATTCAAATATAAAAACTAAAATTTCTAAATTGACAGAATACAATAAAAACATTAATAGGAGCTATAGGACTTATCCCGGACAAAATGAATCCTTATTTACTTACTGACAAAGTTTCGTTGGGTTGTAATTTTAATGATGGACTTAAATTAACAACAAAACAACAACAACAACAAAAAAAACCCACAAAACATTTGTAGATGAGCAATGTTATAGAGGTTTCATTATACCATCACTTAACTACATGTGCTTTTATTAAAAAAAAACTAGATAATGATTATTGTATCCTCATCATTGAGACCATTGCAAAACTATTTTTTGTTTTGTTTTACTCACTAACTTTTATTTCAGAATCAGTGTGGCTCTGAGAGTTCTGGCTGGGGCTATAGCTGGGAGCCATCCTGGAGCCAGAAAACAGATAAAAACAAAAACAAAAAACTTATCTTAGTGACAAGGAGTGTTCACCTGAATGATGAACCAGATGAATTGTTAACATGCCTGTCTCATTTTCAACAGTTATTTTCCTTGTTCATTTGATGTCTTCTTAACCTCTCAAATTATTTTATTCTTGATGATAAAATCTAAATACTTATAATTCTTAGTGGTCTTAATAAAAATTAAAATAATTTAATGGAATTAAAATGACCTTTTTGTTACATTCCTTTTTATATCTTTATCGAGATATTATTTACATACCATAAACCTCACCCTTTAAATATGTTCAATTAGCCGGGGGCGTGGTGGTGCACGCTTGTAATCCCAGTACTTTGGGAGGCGGAGACTGGAGGATCCGGGTTCACGGCCAGACTCAGCTCTCTCTCTCTCTCTCTTTCCCTGTCTCTCTCTCTCTACTTAGTGAGGCCCTCCGCAACTTCGTGAGACCCGGTTTCAAAATAAAGGATAAAAAATAGGGCCGGGGGCATAGCGCGGAGGTAGAACGCCCCTGCGTTCAATCCCCAGTACCGCAAAAAAAAAAAAAAAAACTAA
>PVJS01041048.1:0-18142 GCA_004027185.1 Glis glis
GCACATGCCTGTAGTCCCAGTACTTGGGAGGCTGAGACAGGAGGATCTTAGGTTCAAGACCAGCTTCAGCTACTTCATGAGACTCTCAGCAACTTAGTGAGACCCTATTTCAAAACAAAAAAAATAAAAATAAAAAGGGCTGGGGGTTTAGCTCAGAGGTAGAATGCCCCTGTGTTCAATCCCCAGTAAAACACACACACACACACACACACACACACACACACACACACACAAGCATTCTTTGATTTCTTCCATCTGCCTGCTCAATTGATTTACTGCTTTGATTTTTGTGTTCTGCTACTTCTTTACATTATTTATGCTCTGTTTTTCAAAGATTTTTCTTGCTATTTATATTAGATTTGATAACTCTGAGTTTGTTATTTCTAAGTCAACTGGTATATATTTATAGTTGAAGATATCAGAAAGGATAAAAGATGTCTGGTCTGTCTTTGTCCTTATATATCCTATAATAGACCTTTCTGATGTTTTTATACTTTAGAAATGTTAGAGATGAATACAGAATGTGGAGATTTTGTTGTAGGGAATGACAACTGAACATTTCCTTTCCTAGAAACTGGTTTAGTTTCTTTCCCTACATGTGGCTTGTGGGAGTTTTCTTTGCCTTTGAAATTTAAAACATTGACCAAGTTAAGTCATTTCATTAGTTTCTCCTTGTACTTTATGAACTTTTTAAATCTAAGGATTCAAATTTCCCCTTGGTTCAGGTCATACTTATTCTATAGGTTCTTTGCTTTTTGTCCATTTAGTTTATTTTCCTCAAGAATTTCTTTTTTTTTTTTTTTTTTTTGCGGTACCAGGGATTGAACGCAGGGGGTTTCTACCTCCGCGCTACGCCCCCGGCCCTATTTTTTATACTTTATTTTGAAACCGGGTCTCACGAAGTTGCGGAGGGCCTCACTAAGGAGAGAGAGTGAGAGAGAGAGAGAGAGAGAGAGCGAGAGAACTGAGGCTGGCTGCGAACCCGGATCCTCCGGTCTCCGCCTCCCAAAGTACTGGGATTACAAGCGTGCGCCACCACGCCCGGCTTATTTTCCTCAAGAATTTCTAATACATATATATATATCTAGATATCTATAACACATGCACATGCACACACACACATACACATGGTTTCCTGGAACTGTTTTTCATATCTCTTATCTTTCATCTTATTAATCGTTGCATAATTGAGTTGTAGAAAAACTTTTTCGAGCGTGTTTTCTAATTCTGCATCATTTTTCCCTGCTGTTTGTACTTTGTTGTTCCTTCTCAGCGCCAAGCAACTTAAAGGCAAGATTGTGCTTCTGATCTTTATATTTCCAGTTTCTAGTGAAGTGCTTGGCAGGGAGCACATGATCAATAAAAGTTTATTGAGTTATATTGCAATAAAGTTGTTCAAATACAGTGAAAAATTACACATTAGGAAGTAATTTTTAGTGACAGTAATAAGCATATTTTAGTGTAAAATTGTTGATATCAACTGTATTTGCTGTGAAATCTTTTCAGAAATTATGATATTATATATAAGAATTTTAGCCTACAGCATCTAATATTATTCAGTAACTTTAAAATCAAGCCCAGCCCAGCCTCAAACTCCAGACATGCAATTGGAGTGTGGGTAAAAAGGACATGTAACAAAGTACTGAAATAATGACTAACATTTGCTGAGGTTTACTAAGTGGAAGGATCCAGCCAAGGGCTCCGCATACATAATCTTATTTAATCGTCTCTACAAATTTGTTAGGCCGCGTGATGAAAAAACTAAAGTTTGGAGGGTAATTTGCAAAAGGCCATACACTAATAAGTAGCTGAGCTGGGATTGAGCCCAGTCTGATCCATTCTAAAGTCTGTGATTTAACTGTTCAACTGGACTGGACGGCCTTTCCTTCCCCCAGTCCTCCACTGCTGAGAGTCCCTGACACTGTGTACAGTGAGTTTACTGTATACTGCTGAGTTTCCTGATTCTGTATACACAGTGCTCTTCCTCCCTTCCTTCTTTCTTCTTTCTTCCCCAGACCTCTGATTTGGCTCCCTAGAATGTTAATACTTAGGATTATAGACCACGAAAAAGGGAGGTTTACCCTAAATCCCAAACTGTCAACTGCAAATCATCACCCTTATCCTCATCATACTTGCTTTTAGCCACATAACTAAATGCCTATTGTTTACAGTGGCTACAAAGAGGGAGAAGTAGGGCACGGTCCCTACCCACGGAGGGTTAACCACAGTTTGGTTGGCAGGATGGCATACACACGTAGAAAGAAATGATTTCCTCACATAGACCCTTTCTAAGCTATTCATCCATGTAATGGCTTGGTGTGATATTTCAAGTTACTCTTAAAGAGTCTCAGGAGAATAAGGAGGTCCTGATGCTGAAATAGTGTTCCGAATCATCCTCTACTCCAAGACCCTCAAAACTAAACGTTGTGTATTGCAAGAGAATTTAAATTTAGGTCCTCCCGATATGTGGCCTGTATGGAGATGACATATGGCGGGGAGAGGGTGAGCTGAGTCTCCTGTTGGATCATAGTGTTATGGGGGGAAGAGAATCATGATGACTCTTTTGTTTTGTTTTGTTCTGTTCTGGGGATTGAACCCAGGGGCATTCTACCACCGAGCTACACCCCTGCCTTTTTTATTTTTTATTTTAAAACAGTCTCGCTAAGTTGCTGAGGCTGGCTTCAAACCAGTCTCCTGTCTCAGCCTCCCAAGTACTGGGATTATAGGCGTGCACCAGCACACCCAGCTTGATGACTCTTTTTTAACCTCTGACTTATTTGTTGGTGAGTGGGGCTACAAGCTGCATGAAGGCGTGGTAGCAGTAGCCGAGATTATGATAAGAACAAGCAGGAAGCAAGATGGTATATTAATTAAGAAACTGGCCTTTGGATCCGGAAAGCTCCGGTTCTGAGTTCCTTCTCTGCCAATCATTAGATTTTTGACCTTAGATGCATTCTTTAAAGCTCTCTGAGCTTCATTTCCCTTCTACTTTATATTGAGTAAGTTCTCAGTAAACGATAGCTATTATTTTTAATATTAATTCACAGGGTGTAGTGAGCGCCTTTTTGTCATTCTACCTAGAATCCATTTTCCTTCTCTTGGTAATAACATTATGATTTTCTCACCTCTCTCTTGGTGTACTTGCCAACCAAAGTTTTTAATCTTCATCTCAGCCAAGGGTGGGCTTATGAAGAAGGCTAAGCCATTCAGACTTTCTTTTAGGACTTTGAATCTTGAATTAATCAACTTTCTAAAGAGTTGTTCATCAATTCCTAATGCCTCGATTGCTTCCAAATTTGGACTTTGACTCCCCCTGATATTTCCATTAGAATCTTCTGTAAGAAGCTGGACAGAGCAGATACTGTTTCCAAGCAAAGGAACCCTCCTGTTGCATCTAGTCATTCTTCTCCATTCTCAAATCTATTTGACCCATTGCTCCAGTCCTAAATATTCCTCTTGAAAGTATTTGTTTTTTCACTTAGTCAAGATTTATCTCAAGGTCTATATTTTCTTATAATACATATAAACTTAGTATAAAAATTTTAAAGGTAGACGAAATCAACTAACACCTAAACAACACATACATTTTTAAAAGCAATAGCATTTAACAAAAAATAAAACTTCAAAGAACTTCCACATAGTGAATGAGAACATAATTGGAAGCAAGCTATTCAGGCTAAATAAATACAAATCTGTCTTTACCCTTTTCATGTTTTTAACTTTGTTTCATAAAGCCACTGATAATTGAGGCTTCAAGTATGGGGTTTCTAACATTGAAAACTGTTTTTTTAGGGCTGGGGTGTTGTTTGGCAGTAGAGCACTTGCCTAGTATGCACAAGGTGCTGGGTTCAATCCCCAGCACTGCAAACATACATATTTTTCCTAAATATTTTTATAGAGAAATGAAGTAGTCATCCTGTGCATCTCCCGTAGTGTCTAACATTTCATCATGCAGTGTATGTATGCATTTTCTCCAAACTATTTCTGAGTTAATCTAAGCCCATGTCGTCTGAGGCAACCTCATTCATTGCTGAGAATAATGACTCTCTTCTCCGTGACATGGTGTACCCATGCTGCTCTGTCTGCTTTCCAGACTCAACATGCCCAGATTATTCATTTCTTCTCATAGGGTTTTGTTTCCAAACCTTTTATTATCTTGGTTGCCCTCCTCTGAACTCTTTCCAGTTAGCTGAAAAGCATCCTCTATCCAATAATATCATACTATCTTGGAGAGCTCAAAGGTCATATCTTGTCCAGAAGGTAATGTGTAGCCCCTCAGGCATGACATTTTTATTCCATGCCTGAGGTAGTTGTACATGTTCTGAGCATCCTGCCCAGGCTTACCCTGAGCAAGCTGTGAGTGGGAAGGGGGTAGCAGGCAGGTATCCACATGCTCCGGGGAAGAGTCATGGCTTATTCTGAGCAGCACTAATCAGTTCAATTTCTCTTTGTGGCTACTTTGAACTGCAGCCTTCTTCCTTACTAGGAACACCAAAACTGAGTGATAACTAACAATTATTGAGTGCTTATGATGTCCCAGGCACTGTGCCAAACGCTTAACATTTATGAACTCATTTAATCCTTACGATATTCCTTTTACATTAGGTCATTATCTTTGCTTTACAGATGAGGAAACTGAGAGTCATTTTGGACTACATGGCTATGAAATGAAGTAGCAGGAATCTGAACTCCTGGATTTGACTACGAAAACCATGGCCTTGACTATGAGATTGAATTGTTTGAGCGCTTAAGAGGCTAGAAAATATTGAACAAAAATTTAGGAAGGGCATGGACTTTTTCTAGAAGACAGACTCTGGTAATTCATGGAGCATGGAAAAATAATTCATGTATATTTTCCTTCCTGGAAATGAAAAATGAATATTGTGTGTTGAAAGTTCTAAGAGGTCCTGATGTGAAGAAACCTGTCGAGCCCTACATTCTTTAAATTTATTTCAATAGAGAACACCGCTGCTTCACTAAGAGAGTACAAAAATATACAATAGATTTTACTTGTTAAGGTGTTCCATTGAGTTATATAAAGAATACTTATCATTATAATCACATTGCAATAAACATATTGCTATTGCAATTTTACAAGTGAGGAAACTAATTCTCAGAGAAATTGACCTCTTTAAAACGTGTGCATAGCTAAATTACTGACTAGCAAATTTATTCTAATTCTATATAATTCTAATGCCCTTGCTTTGCTTGCATGCTTAAAACATTTCCCCCACCTAACACTTCAAATGAAGAAAACTCAGTTTTAAGAGTTACAATTGCCTTATCTTCTTTTGTGGATGTCTTGGTCATGTGAAAGGCCACCTGGTTAAGAGGAAAGAGCATAGCTTGGTGTCAGGAAAGCTTGGGTGGATGGAAACCTCTGCTATTTACAGTTGGAGTTCCCTGTGAAAGTTAATCTCTCTCAGCTTACTTTCTTTCCTATGAAATGATATTCACAATGTGAATGGATTTTTTAACTGTTTTCTGTTCCCCAGGATATGTGTTCAACTCCATTTCATTCTAACAAGATGAACAAAACCAGTGGCTCCATTTGGAACTCAAAAGATAGAACTTTAGACCTGATCATGGTTTTCCTGCTTCCCAAAATCTTATCCAAGAAATGATAACATGCTTTTCCACATTTTTGTTTTACTAAACTATCTTATTTACCATCTTCTTTTTTATAAAAAGATATATTGTATATGCTATAGGAACAAGAAAATTAATCTATTTTAAGTACAGAGTTGGGTACGTTTTGACAAATGCATGCAGTCATGTAACCCCTTGTAGTCAGAGTCCAGAGCTTCCTACCACCCAAGGTCTCCCTCCTCACCTTTCCGGCTTATTGCCTTTTTGCAACCTCAGCTCCTGGGAACTGATATGTTTTTTGTCACTTCAATACAGTTTTTTCACTATTTTGCTTTTTGGGGGGATGTTACATAACTGGAATTGTATGGTATGTCGTGTCTGGGTCTAACTTCTTTCATTTAACGTAATGCTTTTGAGATTTATTGATGTCCTTGTGGGTTTTAATAGTTCACTCCATGTTACTGCTGTAATGTATCCATTCACCAGTTGATGAAGATTTAGTTGGTTTTCAGTTTCTACCTGCCAGGATGTTTAATTGCAAGTTTTTTAATGAACATTGTTCTACTTTCTCACCTGCATGCTAGTGTCAACCTTTTACATTTTCATTATTCTCGTAGGTATGTAGGGATTCCATTGTAATTTTTTTTTTTTTTGACTGGGGATTGAGCCTAGGGGCATTCTACCTCCTAGCTACACCTCCAGTCCTATTTTTTTTATTCTTTATTTTGAAACCGGGTCTCACTAAGTTGCAGAGGGCCTCACTAAATATCCGAGGCTGACCGCAAACCTGTGGTCCTCTGGTCTCAGCCTCCCAAGTATTGGGATTACAAGCGTGTGCCACCACACCCGACTACATTGTCATTTTAACTTGCTTTGCCTTAGTAACTTTTCACATGCTCATTTCCATAATATACCTTATTCTATGAAGGATATATTCAAATATATTCAATTTTTTTGTGTGGTGCTGGGGATTGAACCCAGAGGCATTCTACCTCCGAGCTATACCCCCAGCCCTATTTTATTTTTATTTTGAAACAGGGTCTCCCTAGGTTGATGAGAGTCTCACTACTTGCAGAGGCTGTCCTCGAACCTGTGATCCTCTTGTCTCAGCCTCCCAAGTACTGGGATTACAAGTATGTGCCACCACGTCTGGCTTATATTAAAATTTTGAGCCCCTTTCAAAGCTCAGCTTGATTGTTCTATTGGTGAGTTGCAAGAGTTCTGTATATATTCTGGACAGTAAGTCTACTTCAGATAGACTGTGACTTGTCTTTCCTTAAAAATACATTTTGAGGAGGAGACAAATTTAACTTTAAAGAAATCCAATTCATCCCTATTTTTTCTTTTATTACCCATACTTTTGGTGTCATATTAAAGAAATCTTTGTCTTACCCAAGGTGACAATGATTTTGTCTTTTATTTTCTTCAAAGGTTTTTTTCAATAGTTTTTAGTGCTTATATATTGGTCACAAAGATTTCTAAACTTATTGGTTTAATGCCCCCTTATCAGGGGAAAAAAAAAAGAGAAAAACATTCAGCACCCCTCTGGGTACTTCTACCCTCCTCTTATTTTTATTCAACACCCCCTGTTATCTCCCCCCTGGATCGTTCCAGTAAACCCCACCACACACACACACACACACACACATACCCAGGGTGGTACCTCCAACTTTGGGAATCTATGGATACATTCACAATTTTTATTAATGCTATGAAATGAAGGGTGAGTTTATAGTTTCAAATGTATAGATGTACCTTTTTATCCAGCATCATTAATTGGAAAGACTACTTTTCCTTTTTGAATTATCTTGGCACCCTGTTTAAAATCAATTGATGACATATATGTAGACCTATTTTTTGACTCTCTATCCAGTTCTGGCGATCTGTATGTCTGTTCACACTCTATTAGCTGTGTGTTCCTTTTTTATAGATGTCTCTTACTTGTTGGAGGAAGTTCTTTTTTACTCTTAAATTACTAAAAGATTCTATCAAAAAATATGAAATTTTCTCACATGCTTTCTTTTAGGTTTCTGTTGAGATGGCCATATAGTGTATCCTTTATGATAATAGGTTAGTATGCTGAATTTACACTGAGTCTCAAATATCAAACTAACCTTGAATTTTTGCAACAAATAATACTTGGTCATGGTGCATTATCTTAATACTCTGTGTTGTTTTTTTCTTACAGTAATATTTTTTCTAGCACTAGTATCAGGGAAATACTGGCCTCTTCTATTTTCTGAGAGCTATGTAAAGTCAGTATTATTTCTTCCTAAATGTTTAGTAGAATTAATTATTGAAGTTTAGCATGAAACTCTCAACTATCATTTAATATTAGTAGGATTTGAGATGATAACCTCTCTTTCACTCCTGGTACTGGTAATTTGTATCTTCTCTCTTTTTCCAGGGGTTTGGCAAATTTTTCTTGATAAGGTACTAGATAGTAATTATTTTTGGCTTTGTGAACCATAGACAGTCTTTGTCCTCTCCTCCCCCTCCTCCTCCTCAACATCTTTTTAAAATGTAAAAACTATTTACAGCTGCAGATTATTTAAAAAAAAAGAGAGAAAGATTGGAATTTGTCATTTACCAACACATGGGCTACATTTTTATCCATTTTGCTAACAATTTTAAAGAGCAATTTTATTTTCACTCATCTTCTGTTGTTTTACTGCTTTCTGTATTATTGATTTCTGATCTAATCTTTATTATTTCTTTTTTTAAATTTTCTTGGGGTTTGATTTTCTTTACCTGAGATTTTGTTTACTCTTCTTTATCTAATTTCTTAATGTAGAAACTCAAGTTATGTTTGAAATATTTGTTCTTTAATATAAGTAGCTAATGCTTAAAATTTACCTATAAACACCATGCTGCATCCCACAATTTTTATATGTTTATTTTTTGTTTATTAATGTCAAATATTTTCTAGCTTTCCTCGTAATTTACTCTTTGACCCATGGCTTATTTTGAAGTATCGTTGATTGATTTCAGAGTGTTTGCAAATTTTCCATTTGACTATCTGTTACTGCTTTCTAATTATGGTCAGAGAACATACTTTTTGTCATTTTGAGCTTTTTAAATTTATTAAACTGATTTTCTGTTCCAGAATTTGCTCTATATTGGTAAATAAACCATGTACCCTTAAAAAGAATGTATATTCTTTTTTTTTTTTTTTTTTTTTGCGGTACCGGAGATTGAACACAGGGGCATTCTACCTCCGCGCTACGCCCCCGGCCCTATTTTTATATGCTTTATTTTTGAAACCAGGTCTCACGAAGTTGCGGAGGGCCTCACTAGGGAGAGGGAGGGAGGGAGAGAGGGAGAGAGAGAGAGAGAGAGAGAGAGAGAGAGAGGAGAGGAGAGAGATCGCACACGCGCGCTGAGGCTGGCCGCGAACCCAGATCCTCCGGTCTCCGCCTCCCAAAGTACTGGGATTACAAGCGTGCGCCACCACGCCCGGCAAAAAAGAATGTATATTCTAATGTGACTGGATAAAATGTTTCAGAAATGTCAATTAGGTAAAAATTTTGGTCCTGTTCATCATGTTTTCTATATTTTTATTGATTTCTTGTATTCTTCTTTTTTTTTGGTTTTTGTTTGATACTGGGGATTGAATCCAGGGACATTCTACCTCTGAACTATACCCACAGCCCTTTTTATATTTTATTTTGAAACAGGTTCTCTCTAAGTTGCCGAAGGTCTCACTAAGTTGCTGAGGCTGGCCTCGAGTCTGCGATCCTCCTGTCTCAGCCTCCCAAGTACTGGGATTTTACGTGTACACCACCACACCCAGATGATTTCCTGTATTCTTGTTCCCTCAGCTTCTGAAAGACAGCCGTTGAGTTCTCCAACTATAATTGTCAACTTATCCGTTTTTACCGAGTTATATTTGTCTCATTTCATATATATAAATATAAATATACATATATATATATATGCATCTTTGCACCTTAAAGCTCTTATTTCATGTATGTATGCATCTTCGCACCTTAAAGCTTTTATTTTATTTATTTATTTTTTTGTGGTACTGGGATTGAACCTAGGGGCATTCTACCTCTGAGCTATACCCCCAGCCCTATTTTTTATTCTTTATATTGAAACAGGGTCTCATTAAGTTGCTGAGGGCCTCACTAAGTAGCTGAGGCTGGCCACAAACCTACAATCCTCCTATCTCAGCCTCCCAAGTACTGGGGTTACAAGCGTGCGCCACCACACCCGGCTTAAAGCTTTTATTAGATGCATATAAAAAGTTATGTCCTCTTGAAAAATTGAATATTTTTTTACTTTGAAATACCTTGTTCACCCCTGGTACTATTCCTTGCTCTAAAATCTTGTTTATAGGTTATTCATATATCCACTCTAGCTTCTTCTAATTAGTGTTTTTATAGTGTGTCTTTTCCCACCATTAACTTCTAATTTATCTGTATCTTAATATTTATATGTTTTGTAGAGGGCATATAATTGGGTCTTGCTTTGTAAAAATCTAACCTGATAACTCCTGCCTTTTCATTGAGGTATTTAACCATTACACTTAATGTAATTATCTATATGGTTGAATTTAAATTCAACATACAACTATTTATTTTTTCATGTACTTTTAAATTTTTATTTTTTAAATTTTAGCTGATGCATGGAAACATAAATTTGTACATATTAATGGGGTACCATGTAATGTATGATAAAGATATTTGTTGCATAATGTTTAAATCAGGTTAAACTTATTTATCTCCTTCAACTTGTATCAATTTTTTTTGTGGTGAAAATGTCCAAAATTCTTTCTTCCAGTTTTTAAAAATGCACAGTGCATAACTGTTTCCTATAATCACCATACTATGCAATAGTACCCCAGAGCTTCTTGCTGCTGTCTAACTATAACTTGGTACCCATTGATCAACCTTTCCCACTCCTCCTCTCTTGCTATTTATTTTCTATTTCTTTCATTTGCTCTTTGTTCTGTTTTCCCCCTCTTTAACATCTTTAGAGTTAATTTAATTTTATTTAAATTCCCTTTTTTTCCTCTCCACTAGAGCAGTCCCCCCTTATCCATGACGGGCATCCGTTGCAGCTTGTACTAAATCTATATAACATTTTTTCCTGTATATACATGCCTATGATAAAGTTTAATTTATAAGTTAAGCACATTAAGAGATTAACAACAATGACTAATAATATATTATAATGAAAGTTATCTGAATATGGGTTTTTCCCTCCCTCTCTCCAAATATCTTATTGTACTGTAAATCTAAGAAACCTCGGCATCAAAGTTTTTTCTTTCCATGTTAAGTCAAGAACATTTACCTTTTTACTTACAGGAAACACTTCATGCTTCTCTTTGGCATATCCCAGTTGATAGTATCATTATGCTTGCACTTGAGACATTATTAAAGAAAATAAAGGCTACTTGAACAAAAATCTGAGATGCACAACAATTGATCTTATAACCAAGACAGCTACCAAGTGACTAATGGGAAAGTAGTGTACACAGCATGGATATACTGGAAAAAGGGGTGGTTCATGTTTCAGGTGGGATGGAGCTAGACTGTGAGACATTTTGTCATGATATTCAGAAAGACATGTATATATGTGTGTGTGTGTGTGTGTGTGTGTGTGTGTGTGTGTGTGTGTGTGTATATATAAATATATATTGAGTATTGAACCCAGGGGCATCTACCTCCAGCTACACCCCAGCCCTATTTTATTTTTTATCTTGAAACAGGGTCTTGTAAAGTTACTGAGAGCCTTGCTAAGTTGCTGAGGGTGTCCTCAAATCTGCAATCCCTCCTGTCTCAGCCTCCCAAGTACTGGGATTACAGGCATGCACCACCATGCCCAGTTTAGACATGCAATTTAAAACTAACAAATTGTTCATTTCTCCATTTAATATGTTTGAACTGCAGTTGACCATAGGTAACTGGAACCATGAAAAGATGAACCCCAGATAAGGGAAGACTACTGTATTGCATTTTTAGCTGTACTGTTTTGTTTTACTGTTTTCATAGTTACTCTAGAGTTTATAATACACAAATGAAACTTGTTACTGTCTACCTTCAATGTATGTATAGTAAAAGACCCTTAAAACAGCATGCTTCAATTTCCCCACCTTTGGGTTATTGTTATGCATTTTAATTTTATATAACTGTAATCCTGAAAATTTTGTTATTAATTTTGTTTTAGATAGTCAACTATCTTAAAGAAGTTTAAGATTGAGACCAAGTGTTTTCTATTTGTTAATATTTTTGCTACTTCCAGAGTTCTTCAATCATTTGTGTTGACCCAAATCTCTATCTGGTATAATTTCCTTTTGTTTGAAGAACTTTCTGGTGGAGAAGTACTACTAGTAACATTTCTGTAAGACCTTTTTTAAAAAAAAATCTGGATTCAAGCTGGGCATGGTGGTACACGCTTGTAATCCCAGTACTTGGTGAGGCTGACACCATAGGATCCGGGTTCGCAGCCAGCCTCAGCTACTTAATGAGGCCCTCCGCAACTTAGTGAGACCCTGTTTCAAAATAAAGAATAAAAAATAGGGCTGGGGGTGTAGCTCGGAGGTAGAATGCCCCTGGGTTCAATCCCCGGTACTGCAAAAAAAAAAAAAATCTGGATTCATATTTACTTTTCCTTCCTGTTTGAAGAACATTTTTGCTGGATACAATATTCTAGGTTGATATATTTTAATTTTTATTTCCATGCAGAAATATATCTTTCCATTGTCATCTGGGTTGTATACTTTCTAAAGCAGTCTGCTGTATTTCTTGGTTTCGTTCCTCTGTAATGTACCTTCACTTTCTGCCTCCCAAATTCTTTCAGGAGTTTTTCTTTGTCTCTGGTTTGTGCTACTTATTATTGTTATGTGTCTTGGTGTGTTTTTCTTTATATTTATTCTGCTTGGATTTGTTAAGTTCTTGGATTTGTTTATAGTTTTCATCATATTTGGAAAATTTTAAATCATTTCAAAAGTCTACTTTTATATTTTTTTCTTCTGACACTTCATTAACCCATACCTTAGAGTTCTTGATATTGCCCCTCAGGTCACTGAAGCTCTTTCTACTTTTTCATTGTTTTTCTCTTTGTGCTTCATTTTGAATAGTTTGAATTTCTATGTCTTCAAGGTCACTGATATCTCTTCTTCTCTTCTGCAGTTGTCTAATTTTTTCCCTCCCATCTGCTGGATTTTTCACTTAACATACTATATTTTTTAACTCTTACAATTCCATCTGTGTCTTTTTTATATCTTCCATATTTATCCTCATTATGATCACATTTTTACTACCTTATTGAACATTTAGAGTAGATTTTAATAGTTATTTAATATTTTTGTTTGCTAGTTCTGTCATGTCATTTCTGAATATGTTTCCATTGATTAATTTTTCTTTTAATTAGAGCTCATACTTTCCTGGCTTTATTCATTTGCTTTATTTTGTTCTGTTTTAATATACCTGGAAATTTTCTTTTGGATATCACACATTTTGAAATTTATGTTGCTGGCTTCTGGGTTTTGTTGTATTACTTTAAAGAGTGTTGGATTTGGGTTCCTGCTAATGAAAAAGATGAATATATACGCACAAATTTTTTTGTTTTATTAGGAATTTATTTACTTATTCAAATCTGTATATATAATATCACTGGAAATATGTACCTGTATCTAAAAGATGCGCATACAAACAACTACATTTAGAGACATTCATGTTAAGGTAAATTATATATGTTACTTAATATATTTGATCAGTTATTGTATCTCTACATTTTTGTATATCTTTCCTTTCATGTGTAAGGGAGAAAAAAAGAAAAATTTTTAAAGTGATAATTTAATCCAACTATGGATGACTTTTAAGGTAATGGCATGATTTGTATTTGAAATAGATGGATTTTTTTCAACCAATCTAGTTGATTGGCCTCTTTGAGCACAGAAGTTGACGTTTTAATTTAGTAAGGAGAAAATGACAACGTGATTCATTCATTTACTCACTTAACAAATGTATGAGGAATACTTATGTTTACCAGGTCTGTTTCTACATTTTTAAGTCCTGAGATATATAGGTGACTAAGAGGAAATTCTCTATTCTCATGGCACTTTGATTCTAGCAGGGCAGACAGACAATAAACAAATATTTAAATAAATAACATGATTGAGGATGGTGAAAAGAAGTGCAGAGAAAATGGAGGAGAGGGGTGAGCAATTTTATACAGGTAATTCGGTGATGGCCTCTTCAAGAGGTGACATTTGAGCAGGCCCTGAATGATGGAAAAGAGACAGAACAGTAAAGATGGAACAGAGGCAAACAGCAAGCACAAAGGTGCTGAAGTAGAATGAGCTTTGTATGTTTAAGGAATAACAAAGAAATCCGGGCAGGTAGAGCACAGTGAGCAAGGAGAGAGGAAGGGGGTGAAGACTGAGAGGCAGTGGGTCAGAGCATTTAAGGTCTAGTAGACTGTGGCAGGGAGTTTGGATTTTAATCCAAGTGTGAAGGGATGCTATTGGAGGGTTTGGAGCAGAAGAACAACATAATCAGATTAACATTTTAAGAAGTTTACTATTGTAATTGACTACTGTATGACCAATAGACTCCAGGGTACTAACAATGGAAAGTGGGAGACTACTTAGAGGACTTTACCATGGGCCAACACAGAAAATTAAAGCATTTTTGCACATAAAATTAACAGACGTGTAAAAAGGAGAGGGAAAGAAGAAGAGTCAAGGAAGGGAGAGCTGAGCAATTAGGAGTCTGAGCTCATGAGAAAAATACCTAGTGAAGCCGGGCGTGGTGGCTCACGCTTGTAATCCCAGTACTTGGGAGGCTGAGACAGGAGGATCCAGGTTCACGGCCAGCCTCAGCTACTTAGTGAGGCCCTCCACAACTTCGTGAGACCCTGTCTTAAAATGAAGAATAAAAAATAGGGCTGAGGGTGTAGCTCAGAGGTAGAATGCCTCTGGTTTCAATCCCCAGTACCACAAAAAAGAAAGAAAAATACCTAATGAGAAATAATAACTAGTGAGATTCCCAGTGTTCATATGTCTGAAAGACATTTGAAGACAAGGTTGTCTACTAGTCCATTTTAAATTGTCTGTGGTTTTATGGTGTAAGTTTTCTCTGTGATCCTAAGCCTTAGGAAAAATTTGCTGAACATACTGTCCTGTATTGGCAGGACTTTGAGGATAGAAAGGAATCAGTATGGCGTCCAGTGCATGACCACACGATTTAGGAAAAGGAGAGTGTTCAGAACATGGCAAGATGATTCACAAGGTGAACTCATCTAGTGGATCTGGGAATATGAAACCATTTGTGATTAGCAATAATTGAGATTCCTCCAAGATTCTCAGGAGAAATAACCATTAGGATAAACACTGGGTTTCTCAGCCCATAGATGATAGTGTTTTGAGCCAACTCATTTGAATCTTGAAGGGCAGGGTGACCTAGCTGATTTCAGATCACACATAAAACTGAGGATCAAATAATAGTTTTATGGTGTGTTACTATGTCAGCAGCATAAATTTTTAGGCTTGACATTCCTGGTCAGTTATTTTTCCCAGCAGTTACTTTCATTAGAAATTAATTTATGTTTTCACTTGACAACTAAGTACTGAACAACTCCTATCCACCAGGCATTGCATTCATACAGCATAGCTTACTCCATTGATCGTAACTTGACCACTCAATTTTTCAGAATGGTTAGATATTTTGCTCAATTTAGAGCTGGGCATTTGGTCCAAGGAGACACAGGAATATCCAAGCTGGGTCTTGAGGGAAGGATGCTTCCTTTATTTCTATAGGAATTCTTGCTTTCTTTCATTGGGTGACCCAATAGCTGCTCAAAAAACTTAGCTGTTATCATTATCGCTGTGTATCGTTTATTTCTTTCTTAATTTCCTTAATGTTTTATGTGAACTTTCTAAAATAGAGTTCTTAGGTAATCAAAGTTATTTTACAATTTACTCTGACACAGTTTGTAGTGACAAAATTTGGGGTGTATGATCAAATTGTTTCCTGAAAAGGTCAAAATCAGTCTAGAAGACTATTTTCTAAACACTTAAACAACAACAAAAAATAAAGGTAATAAAATAAAGGTAAACACATTGAAAACCTGCTTGGCAGTATTTGCTAAAGTTGATCAGACACAAAACCTATAACCTAGGTTATACTATTAATATATAATCAATATGTAATAAATAGTTTTATGTCTGTCTGTCTGTCTACCTCTCCTACAGGAATGTCCAAAATCAGCACTACCTAGAATAGCCAGAAACTAGGAAAAACCCAAATGTCCATCACCAGTAACCTGGATTAGTGAATTGTGGTATAGTCAAAGAATTGAAATATATATAGCAATAAAAATGGAGTACACATAATAATATGAATGAAACTCACAACATAATGTTGGATGGAAGATTTCGTCTACATGAAGTTTGAAAATGGGCAAAGTTCTTCCATTGTGATGACAGTCAGAAGCTTAGGAGGGTGCAGGGGCTGGAAGGTAGTTTGAGGGAGTTTCCATTTTTTGACTTGGTGCTTGATTACATTAGTACATCTCCTTTGTGAAAAGTCACTGTGGTGTATACTTACGATTCGTGCTCTTATCTGTATGAATATTATGTGTCAATTAAAAGTCTACTTTAAAAAGGTAGAAGTAAAATGCATTTTATCATATTCCCTGGAGTTCACAATTCACTTTTCGGAACTGTGTATTCTCAACGAGTATTCAGTGATGATGAATGCTGTCATTTTGATTTAAGTTTTCCTTTCATCATTTTCTTTAGGAGATAACTTCTCAGCAAATATATGTCAGAAGGCCTTTAAGAAAACAAAGCAAATATTCATATTAAGTAATCAGTACTATCTAAACATGAGGCCTGGCCAAGCAAAAATGGTTCTGAGTCAGTATTACATTTAAGTATTATTACAAAAAGAAAAAACCTTAAGCAGACAGAATTTACAGATTCTACCGAGCTAAAGGCTTGCTTGGGTTTTTTTCAACATTATAATATCAAACTTATATCCTTTAACATGACTCCCTTTTGCTAGAGTTATCTATGAATACAAAATATACTTTAGCTTTCTGTCATAGATATTTCTTGAATCTGTTTTGTCATCTATGTCTCTGCCATCCTATTCTAGTGAGATTTGATTTCTCTCTTTCTGGACAATTGTAACAGCCTGATAATTTGTCACAACCTGACCCCAGTATCGTTCTCTTGAAACAATCCCCTCTCCCCCCCAAACAAAAAACTTCACAGTGGCTCAGCTAAACACCAAATCTAATCGTTAGATCCCTTGCCCCAAGACCATCTAAACATGGAAATGCCATCCTTAGAGTTCTCTGACTCCTTGACTTCGTTCTGTCAGAAAAGTCTAGCTACTCCTATTCTCAAAACATAATCAGAATGTGACTATTTAATGTCACCAGCACTCCTACCTTAGTCAAGTCACCATCATTTCTTGCCTAGAGAGTTGCAAAGGCCTCCTGAATGGTCTCGTTGCTGCCATTCTTTACTCCCTATAGTCTGTACTCAATTTAGTACCAGACTGATTAAAAAAAATCAATGTAAGTCAGGTTAGGATCCTTCTATGCCTCAAACCTCTCTGTGATTTCCACTTCACTTAAAGACCCAAAGCCCTCATACAGCCTAATAAGACTTCTGCCCCCCCCCCGCCCCGTTACCTCTGACTTTACCCCTTACTCACATACTTCACGCCAGGCATGCCAGTATCCTTGGCATTCTCTGAACATGCCTCAGAGCTTCTACACTGCTGTTCTGTCTGCCTGGAATGCTCTTCTCCAGATACCCCCGAGCCCGATTCCATTACTTAATTCCAGTGTTTGGCCAAATGTCCTCTTCTCCATAAGATTTACCTTAAAGAGCCTGACTTAATCTGAGGATCTGTTGGATAATGAAGGGGAAACCCTGGAAGGAGAGAAGGAAGCCATGGCTCCTGTCTCCCAGGAATTCAAGTCAACTACACATCACAGACATGTGAATGCACAATACGATGTACAGTGTGAACCATGCTGCGATAGAATTGAAAAATATAGTCCCAACGGTAGAAGAAAAGGAGGAGTAGGACGAAGAATGTGGAGAGTGAACAGCATACACATGAGAATGTGTGAGGATGTAGAAACGGGAAGAGAAGACTGAAGACTGTGAGCAGTGGGAAGCGGTCAGAAATACAACTGAAAATTCAGGCAAGAATCTTACCCTCGAGGCCATTACAAATAGAATTTTAAGAAAAAAGGGGTTGCCTGAATATAGGGCATTGGATTTGTGATTAAGTCATTAATGACTTTGCTATGTATAATTTCAAGATCATAATAAATAAATGAACCAGTTGGCAGTTGTCTGAGTCCACTGGGGCTACTATAACTGTATTAGACAGGGTTCTCTAGATTAACAGAATACACAGAATGAGTATATTTTTAAAAAAAGGGATTTATCAGATGGCTTACAGTTTGCAGCAATGTAGTCCCAGGTTCTGACTGCACGTGGAGGGTCAGAGGAACCAGTAGCTGGTCGAACGGTCTAAGAGCTGGAGTCTTAGGATTGGAGCAACCACTAATTCAG
>PVJS01041049.1:0-18144 GCA_004027185.1 Glis glis
CATTGTCATTTTTCACAGACCTAGAGATATCAGTTATAAAATTCATATGGAAAAACAAAAGACCCAGAATAGTCAAAGCAATTCTCAGCAATAAGAACCATGCCAGAGGCATCACAATACCTCACTTCAAATTATACTACAAAGTGGTAGTAAAAAAAACAGCATGGTATTGGCACAAAAACAGATACATAGACCAATGGAATAGAATAGAAGACTTAGAAACAAAGCCCAATATCTATAAACAGTTTATATTTGATAAAGGTGACAAAAACATACATTGGAGAAACAAAACACACTGGAGAAACATCATTTCAACAAATAGTATTGGGAAAACTGGCTATTCATATGTAGAAGAATAGAATTAAACCCTAACCTCTCACCCTGCACAAGAGTCAACTCAAGATGGTTCAAACACCTACAAATTAGACTAGAAACTTTGAAATTGCCAGAAGAGGGCATAGGACCAACACTCCAACATATAGGTACATATATAAATTTCCTCAATAAGACCTTGAAAGCTCAGGAGATTAGAACAAGAGTTACTGAATGGGATGGCGTTAAATTAACAAGCTTCTGTACAACAAAGGAAACCATCAAGAATCTACAAAGAGAGCTTAGAGAATAGGAGGAGATCTTCACCACCTATCCATCTGACAAAGGTCTAATATCTAGAATATATAAAGACCTTAAAAGGCTTAACACTAAAAAAAAATCCAATCGGAAAACAGGCAACTGAACTAAATAGACTCTTTTCAAAAGAAAAAATACAAATGGCTAACAAATATATGAAAAAATGTTCAACATCTTTAGCAATTGGGGAAATGCAAATCAAAACTACAATGAAATTCCATCTCACTCCACTAAGAATGGCAATCATCAAGAAAATAAATAGCAATAAATGCTGGCAAGAATGTGGGGAAAATAGGAACCCTATTATAATGTTGGTGAGACTGTGCTGCTATGGATATCAGTGTGGAGGTTTCTCAGAAAATTGGGAATGGAACCACCTTATGACTCAGCAATAGTGCTCCTGAGCATCTTCCCAAAGGAAATGAAATCAGAATATTATAGTGATACTTGCATATCCATGTTCATAGCAGCAAAATTTACAATAGCCAAATTATGGAGCAAGCTGCGGTATCTGTCAACAGATGAATGGATCACAAAACTTTGGTAGATACACACAATGGAATTTTACTCAGCCATAAAAAAAGAACAAAATCATGCCATTTGCAGGAAAATGGATGTAACTGGAGAATATTATACTAAGCCACTCTCACAAGTAAATATGTTTTCTTTTATATGTGGAATCCAGATAGATATTCAGAAATAAGGGCAACATCAGATAGATGAGCAGAGACTCCAAAGGAGTGACCGAGGGGGATTAGGGAAGGAAAAGGGGCTGATAGTGTCATAAAGTATGTAACAGTTGAAATAATGCTATGAATGTATACAAAACTACCAATTCTAATCTCAAAGACATGTATGGGGAGGGTTATGGAGTGGGAGGGCACCAAGAGCCATGTGCATGTATTTTTCTGACACTCTATACCCTAATATGATGTAAAATTACAATGCACCAAATTTTAAAAAAATATTATGTTAGTACATATAATCAGAAAGGGGCTGAAATCAATTCCAGTTTATCAAATGATTATTCCATATCTACCTATGTACTAGCTCCTCTTTGTTAGTAACAGACACATAGTAATGCAATCCTCCTCAAGAGCTACAAAATTAATTAAAATAATTTATTCTTACTTTATTAACTATTACATTTTGTCCTGCATCACATAAGAACATTTACTTACAGATAACAAGGACCCTATCTTAATTTCCTATTATTGCTGTAGCAAATTATCACAAACTAATAGCTTAAAACAACACAAATTAGTTTTCTTACAATGCTAGTAGTCCAAATGCCAGAATCAGTTTCCTTAGGCTGAAATTAACATGCTGACAAAATTGAACTGCATCTGGAAGGTCCAGGGGAGACTTTATCTCCTCACTTTCCAGCCCATTCCACCCCTGATATATAATGATACGACTACATTCCCTGTCTCGTGGCTCCCTCCTCTATCTTCAAAACCAATCATCTCCAGCATGACATCCTCATACAATGAAGTCTCCATTGGCCTCCCTGTTTAAGGAGTAACCTCTCTATGGAAAGATTCTTAATCACATCTGTAAAGTTACTTTTGTCATATAAGGCAATATTTACAGGTGCTGGGGACTAAGACTTCTTATCTTCAAGGGCCCTTTTCAGCCTATCACACACCCCAAAGTAGTAGCTCAAACCAAAACTGAGGTGTATTTTTTTTATTCTTGTAAGTGGAAGTTCAGAATAGGAGATAAAGGTTAGAATGCCAGAACCGAAGCTCATCCTTCTGAAGGGTGGGGAAGCCAGGTCCCTTTCGCTCTTTTACATCATCCCTGGAGTGTCTCCCTTCTCCAAATGGTTGTAAGATGGGCTGAGTCCTAGTCACTGTGTCTGTATTGTATACATTAGAAAGAAGGAAGGGAAGAAGAACAAGGGAATACAAACCTGTTGTCTACTTTTTGGGGGCTTTTCCAGAAATCCCATCTATGAACTTCAGGGAACATCTTATATGATAGAATTTAGTCATATGCTCATCTAGCTGTAAAAGAGATTTGGAATTAAATATTTAGATTGTTGCCCATATAAAATTGAGTTTGCGAAGGATAACATGAGAAATGGTTGCTAGGATCTATTGTTGCACATAAAATTTTTCTTTGTTTATTTTGTAAACCTATATTTTTTCTATATATACTAAAAATGCATGCAATATTAAGCTAGTAATTGTTTCAACTCTTAGTAAGACCATTGCTTACATAGCAAAATACCATCTATCTCTCTTGAAATACACTATCTTTAGAAGTATCTACCATTCTTTTGAGTATGTCTAAATAAAGGAGATGTAGCAGCTATGCTGAATCAGAAAGACAT
Source organism: Glis glis (assembly GCA_004027185.1). Lineage (NCBI taxonomy): Eukaryota > Metazoa > Chordata > Mammalia > Rodentia > Gliridae > Glis > Glis glis. The sequence continues at coordinate 2,969 of PVJS01041049.1, forward strand.
AGCAGTTGACATTGTGTCATGGAATACAATCCACAAACACTAAAATTAGAACGTAAGTGCTGGGAATGAAAATGCTGAAGGAACTATACATGAAGATGACTAATTTTCCTTGTTCTTCTGAAGGATGACAGAATTATTCTGCTAGGATTTATGGCAGAAATTTGAAATAGTCTATCCTATTTAGCTTTGCCTCCTAATTAGGTAGCTAATACCTAAGTAACAAATTACAGCATAGGTATACACAGAAACATTTCCAATATATTCTAAAATTTTTTTACTCACAAATCAAAACATAATAATACATGATAGCAAAAAGAAATAACATAAGAAAAAAGATAAAGTTTTCCTGTAAAATTTTTGACTTTTAGAGTTTAGTTATTGTTTTAAGATATGCTGAAACAACTTTGTTCTGTTCCCATATCCTCAGTCCTATTTATCTAGAGTATGAAGCTTAAGTATACTCTTGGGTTTTTTAAAATAATTTTTAGCCTTCTACAGCTGTTTACACTAAAAATTTCCTCTACACAGAATTGCTTCCCTGTGACAGGAACCACATTGTTTTGCTTTGAGGTTTCAGACATCAGAGGTAACTTTGAAGTGTCCAGCTAAGTGCCCTCTACTCAATAATGTGACAGTCCTCTCTCCTAGTGCCCTTGCATCTCTCTCCCTGCTCCCTTTTAGGTGCCATTTTGACATCTGTCCCCCTGACTCTCCTTAAATGTTGATGTTTATCACAGTTATTTTCCTTTACCTCTACTGGCTCTCCCTGGGAGGTTTCATTGAATTATTTATGACTTTTAAATTTGTATCTCCAACCCAGACCTACTAGTAAGCTTCTGCCCAGTAAGTTTGAATGCCCATTGATGTTTTCCACTGAAATACCGTAGGGATACCTACATCAAACCTGCTCAAAGCTAATCTCTCTCCCATCCACATAAACCTATGGCTTCTCCATTGTCCCTTCTATCAGTAAATGACACCATCACCCTCTCAATAGCTGAGGCAGGAGACAAGACACTTCTATGTGTTTTCCTCTCATTTGTGTTCCTCACTTGGTACATGTCTGTACTACCCCTCACTTCCACTCTTCAGCCACATCCAATCACCAAGCCCTGCAAACTCTCCTTTCACAATATCTCTGGAATCTCTCTACCCTACAGATGCAAGTCCACTGTGGATATTCACAGCAAGATCGCAAAGATTCCTTGTCTGAACTAAGCCACTGCTTTGCAACTGGCCACAAGTCCTTTGGCAATCACACATCTTGCTCATCTATCTCAGTCAACGTTCTCACTACTGTAATCCAAAACAACTGACCACACAACTTAGAGTAAGGTACATTTATTTGTTTGCAGTTTATGGAAATCTGAGAGTTTCCATCCATGTAAGGCTGGGTCTGAATAGCTCAGAGCATGGAAGTAGGAAGCAGGGAGAGGGAGAGTGCTAAACTCTGCTTTTTATTCCTAAAAGCCAGAGGCAGAAAGAGAGAGCAAGGGAAAGAGTAATCTTATATAATCCCCAAGGCCACATCCCCAGGGACCTCTCCTTAGCAACAAAGCTCTGCTTCTAAAATTGCTACCTTCTTTACATGAGGGCTAAGGGGACATTCTAAATTCAAACCATTAAGCCCTTCCATGCCCACATTGTAAAGTCTCTTCTGAAAACTTACCATGTATCCTGCTTATTTCCTCTTAAGTACTCTGGGTAAAGTCTAGTTTCTTTGACATGACTAGAAAAGGTTTTCATGTTTTGGTTTCTATTTTACCTTTCCAGACATATCTCATTCTTCCTACTCAAGGTCCCACCCATTTTAAGCATTAGTGTTAATTTCATATTTCTTAACATACTATTTAGTCTTTAATTGTATGTAGTTAATTATGTAAACATAGTAGCTGTTTTGTTTTAACTGAATATCCCTTTAATTCAAATGCCTTCTAGTGTTTTGGATCACAGTTTAAATGTTTTTTTCTCTTCCTAATTTCCTCAATCTGGCGAATAACACACACACACACACACACACACACACACACACACACACACACTTTGTAAGTGATAACTAATTTCTGTCCTAATATGTATAAAGATATAATTTTTTTGGTGGTAATGGGGATTGAACCATTACCAGAGGTGTTGGTAATGAACCATTACTCAGAGGTATTCTACCTCTGAGCTACCTTCCCAGCCCTGTTTTTAATTTTTATTTTGAAACAGGGTCTCATTAGTTTGATGAGAGACTCACTACTTGCTGAGGCTGTCCTCAACCTGTGATACTCCTGTCTCTGCCTCCCAAGTACTGGGATTAGAAATGTGTGCCACCATGCCAGCAAGATAATTTTAAAAAGCAATGTCCATTCCCAGAGAGTTCAGGTGCAAATTGGGGAAAAGAGACCATATGGGAAACAATGCCAAGGTTTCTAACTGTCCTCTTCCTTATCTTTCTTAAACCTGTCCTCAGAAGAGGAAATGATTATTTGATACTCCTTAGATTTGTGATTTGTTTGATGCAGAAAGCACTCAGAGTGATCTTGAAATTACCCTTTAGTTTTTTGAACCATTCCATATGCGGTAGAAAATGTCCCCATTTCAATTAGTTCATCCATTCTAAATATATTTGACAACTTAGTTCCTTTTCATGATCGTCCAATGGGATTTTTGTCTTTGACCCTCTTTTGTACATTTTCCTGATTCAATACTCAATAACTTTTATTGTTTTCCCCATTGTGTTTTATATAGAATATATTTCCTTTTTCTTGTTTTTGACATTTAAAGCTTTTTAAATGTAAATATTTATTAGATCAAAAAGAATGACTACTGTGAAGAAATTTTTGTTTTTTGTTTTGTTTGTTTGATTTTTTTTCTTTTTGGTACTGGGGATTGAGCCCAGGGGCATTGTACTTCTGAGCTAAACCTCCAGCCTTTATACTTTTTGTTTTTGAAACAGGCTCTCCCTAGCTTGTTTCAAGTCTTGCTAAATTGCTGAGGTTGGTCTTGAACTTGTGATCCTCCTGTCTCAACCACCCAAGTACTGGAATTACAGGAGTACACCACCATGCCCTGCTATGAAGGAAATTAGATGAAAATAGAACAAATTCCAAGGATCAGATTGGAATGAAATCTGAATTAGGAAATCTAAATCTAGAAAAACATTGATAACTGTTCTTTTAAGAGTATAATAATTATAATAATTATAAGGGCCAAATTCTCTACCTTATTTCTTTTTATATACGATTTACTCAGAAGACCCAGAGCATAACAAAATGTGAAAATACTCAGAGAAAATTGTTTTCCTACAGATTCCAGAAACATGGATTGATTGAAGAAGGGGAGACCAGAGGGATCATTATAAAATGTTCAAGACATCACTGATGATTTTCAAAGTGGCACAGTTATTACAGAAGAAAATGCAGCTCCAGTAGTGACATGAGCAAAAATGAACTTTGTATTCTTTAACTTCTACATAAAGCTGTAGGAAAGATCCAATATATTAAAGAGAGTGAAGCAGAACAGTAATAGAATTAGCAAAATCTTGGGAGATGGAAAAATACTAAGGAGCTAGAAACACTACGCAATTTAGGGCAGAGGACCTAGGAAGAGAAAGGGTTAAAAGAAACCATCTGTGAAAGCAACAAAAACAGGGAAGGTTAATAAGGTATGGGGAAACAGTGACCAGGCAAGGAAGCTTCAGCCCCAAGAGTGACCAAAGCAGAAAGGATGGGGGAGGAAGACACATCACTCCAGGAAATCAGAAGGGCCCACCCACTTTTAAGATAAAGACTCAGATTAAGAATTGAAAATGGGCAATAGACAAGACCCAGACAAGACCCCAAGACCCAGTTCTAACCAATCACCACAGAGCAGATAAGGAGCAACAAGAAAGGATAAAAGCTCACCTCCCTACTCTCTTTCAGGGACCTCTCTTCGCTGTGTGTTTGTGACGGGGTTTTTTTTGTCTTCTCTCCTTCCCCTGGCTTAATATACATCTGTATACCCCTATACTCACGCTTCTACAGTCTGTCAAATTTATTTTTAAATTTCACAGTCAAGAACCCATTAAGAGAAGAAACCTACATCATTTTGGCAATAAAGGAATAAGATTGATTATAATATCTTCTTGAAGGGAGTAGTCAATCTAGAAAGTTAAATATATGTATTTTTTTCTTTTTACATATCCTAAACTCACTGATTAATTACCTCTTACTGAGGGATATCACAAGGAACAGAATCATCACATTAATAATTATTTCAGGCAAGAAAAATTAATGGAGGCAAAAATTAATGATAAAATTTTGATGAAATTAAATATTTATGTAGTCTCTCACAAAATATGTATTTGATTACAAAAGAGAAAAACACTAACTGTACCATGCAGAGAGTCATCAGACACCTCCTTAGACAAGTGATCAATGTTACCATCACCAGTCATGGAGAGAATTAAAATATGCACCATCTAATATATGCAGTGAGAAGAAATACATCATTACTTCTATGATATTTTTGCCAAAAATATATTACTGGAATTAAATAATGGGAAATATCAAACAAACCCAAACTGAGGCCCATTATTCAAAATAACTGCTAATAATTTCAAAAGTTTCAAGGTCATGGAAGTCAGTACAAGACTGTGTATTGTTTTAGGTTGAAAGAAACTAGACAAACAACTGAATTTAAAGATCATCTTGAATTTAGTTATTTTTCTATGAAAAACATTATTGGGATAACTGATAAATCACAAATGACAATTGAATTAGATCACAAAATATTAGTGTTAGTTTCATGATTTCATGTTGATATTCTGAATGTACAAAAGAATATATATTGTGTTTTTCTTTCCTTTTTTGGTAGAATATATTCTCTATAGATTTCAGAACAATAGAACATCATTCAATTCAATTGACATCAGCAATTTATTTTCAAATATCTTAGAAAAATCAGAAAAGTCTCTATATTCTTTGTTTTTTATTTAAATTTGAAATTACTTAAAATGACAATAAAACATAGGATATAGGAGAAAATATAAAAGAGACTTTTTTGCTGAATGGAAATAAATACAAATTTTGACTCTACATTTTGAGAAATTTGTGATCTTAAAGCAACTTATCTAAGCTTAATTTGGCTTATGTAAAAGAAGATATTTCCTACCTCTCAGAATTATCTTGATGAAGTGAGATTATATGTTACTTATCTAACAATTAAATACAATATATTTTAGGAAGTCAGTAAATATTACTTTTCATCTCCAATCCATCATAATTAAAGCTCATTGTTCACATATTAACAAATACAAATTATGTGCCCATTCATGTAATCTATACTTTCCCGTATTGCCCCTGTCTATTTTCTAGAAATACTATATGAAGTTTACATAATGGCATCATATAAGCACTAAAATGAGTTTTTGGGGTTTATTCACAAACTAAAAATGTTAATTTATATTTTTAGTAGAAGTATCATGTTTATATTTTGTTCATTATAAACTCTCTAATAACTAATAAATCCTGATTCACTAGTTATTATTTATTAATATGTGTATTATTTCTCATATTTTATGGTGTACAGTCACCTATAATATTTAAAATATTTTTCTATTATATCTCAAGTTATTTGTGGCTGCTTATCAATGAAATAGGATCCAAGAAATTAAACTATTGCTATCTTGTGTTCTAGAATTTTTTAAAAGAATTAAAGTGAATATATGCATCTCAAAGTGAACTCCATGTTAGATTCACCTAGTCAGACTTACAAATATCCACATATCCATACTGCACTCAAGAATATAATTTAATTGGCTAAAATGATGCATGAGCCTCACCATTCTTTTCAAGCACTTAAGGAAAGAAACATGGACACAACCAAAGTTGAGAAATGTCAGGCTAAATGATAACAATTGTCACTCAGTTTATTGCTTTCTGTTCTAGGATATAATTTTGAGAATAACTGAGCAAAGAACATTTGTACATCAGCAATGGATCTTTTATTCTTGATGAATCAATAGCATCATATATATATATACATATATATGAGAATTAATAGTAATATAAAAGTTAAATATTATTATTTTACTTAAGCATTGCTTTAGAAAAATGTTGACATTTTGCCTTTTAGGCATGGAACACTTATCTAACAACTTCTGTGTAAAATTTATAAAGCACGGATACAATCATTTCATGAAATATAATTCTTCATTTTCATCAGAACCCACAAAGCAAAAGGGTAGGTAATATTCCATGGACCTGTTATTTAGTGACATAATTGCTCAATAAATTCTTGATTTATAAATAAACAGTGATCATTTTGTTTCATTACATTTAATTCTCTGTTGGCATAAGTATTATTCATCTTCACGAATCTATCAATCAGTTTGTAGCCCATTTGGTTAACTTAAATATAGCCCTTAAGTTCAAAGTTTGACTTAATTCATGTCTATATCCCCAGTGCAAGCAGAGTACGCTGTCAAGTGGGTAAATGCCTGCATGAGAAACTCCACTCATTGTAGGCATTTCCTTGATTCTAAAATGGTTCTCCACATTATAGTAAGGCCCCTTTTTCCACACATGAATTTATTTCAGCTGATATATACTTTTTTATATTTTAACAAATCTGTTATAATAAAATCTCAGTTTTTATAAAGAGCAAAACAAAATTCTTGAGAATACTGCTAATAAGCTGGGCTTTTATACTGAAAAAGTAGCAATGAACTGTGTCATTAAAGGGGATTATATTCTTGGAAAGATGCTTAAATCAATTTCTTTAAATCATTCTCCTTAGTAGTTGCCATTTGTATCCATGTAAATAAAATGGGCAAATATGAGTTATTAACAACAGGTCTTTTTAACACTCTCTTGAAGTCCTTTTATTACATTCTTACCTTTCTTCTGATGTGAGTGTTTTGCTCATCTCTCTCCTTTCTTCAGGTGGCTGAATTGGTCAATTACACTGTATTGCGGCCTCTGGTTTTATGCCTTTCCTTGTCCTTGGCTTGCTCTTTTGCCTTTTTATGATAACGAGCATAATCCTCTCTCCAGTGGGCTCCTGTGGGGCTGCAGCATCAAGGCTCTCAATAAAAATCTGTACAGTTCAACAATTTTTATTGAGTCTTGATTGAACAGCCCTTAGGGAGCTAAGCACAGAAAAAGAAGAGATGGGAGAAAGTAGTCAAGAGCTGAAATAACCTCAGTCTAAGGATGTACAGCGTCCGTCCAACAGAACTGGCAATGTCTACGATTTAATAGCTTGGCCTCAGTGCACATCTCCTGGTGCCAAATAATGAAGCACAGAAAACAAAAATAAAGATGGCATCACAAGTACATTTTTCTTTTAATTTTCATTTTGAAACTTCTGGAATTATAACAGCATTTGAAAGGCCAAAGGCAATATAATTTGTTTATTTTAAGTGAAATCTTAGTGTTCAAATGTTTAAAAAATGGTGCATAATAAAGATTGCAAATACTATTGGCATTGCTGAAGTTCCTTGACCACCTCTGGGCCTTCCTTAGAATCTTCCAATTCTGATCTTACAGCTCCTCTGTCAAGCTGATAATCAAGAGAGAGAATGAGAATCAAATAGAGCATTTCCATTCAAGGAAAAGGAAAGAAAATGTAAGGGTACACAGAACCCTCAAAGGAGGGGAACTTTTGTTTTAGTTGCTAGACTGGACAGCAGAAACCAGGAACTAGTGACATCCATTATCCCTCAAAGAATCAAAATAAAGCTTACTGAGTGTTCTGGTCAGATTGCCCTTATTCTTACAATATTTGAGACATGTGGTACAAAGCTGTTAAGTAAAAACAGCTTTCTGTGTTCAAGGTAGTTGGTAGAATGCTGAGTGAAAAGAAAATTCAGTTCCAAATAGTAGAAATCTCTGAATTATACACTATTGTAATTCTTTAAGATTGGGCAAAATAATCAACATTTTCTGAATTATTTATTTATTCTTAAAAGAGCTTGAAGGAGGAAAACCCACCAAGTGCTGTGCACATGTATGTCACTATCACTATGAACTACATTATGAAATGAGATTATAATGCACCGATAAAAGTATTTGAAAGCAATAAAAAGAGAAAAGATAAGGAAAGGAAAGGTAAATTTATCTAAAAAATAAGCTTATTGTTATAGAATATCAAAGAATGCAAAATTTAATAATGGTCATGTTCGTGAAGCTGGGCAATTATGTATTATTGATATATATGTTTTCCAAAAGTTGGAAATAAAAGTCCCTCACATTTTGCCCTTTAGATAATTCCAGCTTTGGGGACTGATTTTTCCTCAATATAGATGTTAAGAGATCTGTGAAATATGCTGCCCAGTGAGAGACACCGCAGTCTCTAAACCTTCAGATTTATACTCTGTTAAGTATAAAATTTTGAAGGATCTGAAAATTTATTTGATATAAAGTGAACTTTTAGATTATTCAGGATGTCTGATTATATCTATTTGCTTATAGATGTATATTTAATTAGATATTAAATTTTCTGAACATATGTTTATAAAATTTCCAGTTAAATATCAAAGTATATATGTATACACACATACATATAATATATATGTGTACACACATTTAATTTTCAGACCTGAAATATATATATATATGCACATATATATGCATTAATTATATACACATATATATTAAGTAAACTTTCAGACATTTCAGAAATAAAAATGAGAAAATATACATGAACAGGCAAGATAATTTTCTTTTATCTGCATGTGATGGGTTGAGATTGAGAAGTAATATTTATTTAATTCCATATATATACACACACTACACAGAAGCACAAGCCACCTTGTTCAGAGATCAGAGGTAAGATCAGAGAAACCTTACATGCTTGATCTACCAAGATAACATGATGTAAGTGATACAGAGCAGTCAGTATAAACAAGAGGTTTGGCTTGAGGAGATGGACCTAGGAATATGAATCTGTCCAGTTATACAGAAGCAGAAATAGATACCCTTCCAAGAGAGGAAGTAAAGTCTTTGGTCTCTATAGAGTGTAAATACATATCTCCATGAAGAAGATAAGACAGTGTTCAAGTTGTCTCCATTTTGAAATGTAACATAAAGAAAAATAATGCTCTAAAACTCTTTATAGATCTGTGAGCTATTCTGTCACCCTTTGCCCTAACTTAATTTATATATTTAACATATATAAGCATGCACAAAACAGAATCCCCAGTTAAATTAAGCTTTTTTATAATTGTAGTTTGCACCCACTCTTGCTCTTTTACCTAAGGAAAATAAAAACAAACATAAACAGTCTAGTAAGTGATAGTTGGGAAGCAAAGATGATCTTGGTGGATGCCCTACAGAAAACACCATCACATTACCAATATAACTGATGTGATTGCTGATGAACCAGACACAGAATGACCATGTTGTTTTCAATCAATTTTGCCTCCAAGAGAGGATAATTACTATTTATGCTAATGGTATACTTGAGGGACTCAAGGAGACATTCACTACTTTCTCTTGCCTCACAGCAAGAAAAAGCTGTCAATTGATTTAAAGCAATAAAGCAAAACTATTATCTTGTTGTGACTCCCCAGGTTTCGGTGTGTCACTAGGAACAACAATAGAGATTGAGCTACTTTTGATTGAACCGATAAGGACACTCAAACAACTGATGCACAAAGAGTAACTGGAGGCACTATACCAGGTCCCAAAAGAAAGGACATAAAGTCATTCTGGACATGTTTATAGAATGACATCAAATGCATAGTGGCTCATGCCTGTAATACCAGTACTTGGGAGGCTAAGACAGGAGGATCACAGGTTAGAGGCCAGTCCCAGCAATTTAGAGAGATCCTGTTTGAAAATAAAAAGTGAAATAGGGATGGGTATATAGCTCAGAGGTAGAATGCCTCTGGGTTCAATCCCTAGTACCAAAAATAAAAAAGAAAAAAGAATATACACTGGTGTATATGATAGATAAATAGACTAGAAGATCAGAAAATTAGTGTGATATTTGTAGTTTAAAAAGGTCAAGTTTATAAATCAAGGTATAGACTGATATTTTCTTTATTTTTATATACCTTATTAATTTTATTATTGAACTTATCCATTATATTTTCTGCTTATTTCTTACTATATAAATGAAATATGTATTAAATATAGAAAAATTAATAAACAATAACGAGAGGCAGGCATGGTGGTGCACACCTGTAATCCTAGTACTTGGGAAGTTGAGACAGAAGGATTGCAGGTTCACGGCCAGCCTCAGCAACTTAATGAGGCTATCTGCAACCTATTGTGACCCTGTTTCAAATTAAAAAATACAATAAAGCTGGGGATGTAGCTCAGAGGTAGAATGCCCTGGGTTCAACCTCAGTATAACAAATAATAATAATAAAATAAATAATAATGAGGTTATTCTTTTATTTCACCATTTCAACTTTCCTCAGAATTTAAATTGAAAAAAATGCATTTTTCTAAGATATTAAATAGTACTCAGGTGTTTTGTCAAATCTTCCCAGAATTGAATAAAGGAACTCCAAATCTAGGAAAGACAGTAAACAGGGAATTAAGAACTTGAAACACTGGATGTGTATAGTTTCATTGAACATAATCTTGGATTCTAAACTATCTAGACATCCAGGTGTGTCAAATGTCCATTTATCTTTATTTCTTATCAATGCCATAATGACAGGTGTCTGGCATTCTCTCTCTCTCTCTCTCTCTCTCTCTCTCTCTCCCTCTCTCTCTCATTTCTTATTGACATTACTTTTCTTGACTTTTTAAAGAATGCATCAAAATTATAAATTTGAAGTTTAATTAACTATAGATGAAATTATACAGACTGCTATTACATTTCTCCTTACATTAGACAATATTATTACAAAGTATTCATCTTAATCAAAGCAGTTCTTTATAAGTATATTAGACTATGTGACTTTAAAAACTTTGTATCTCAATGGCAAAATTATGGAGATTTATATAAGATTAAAGTCTAATTCATTTTATGGATGGAAGGGCAAGCAAACTGAAACAAATGAAATGTGTTACAAGCAGTTCAAATTTTACATACCTTTTTCCATTTCATCTTATTTTACAGATATTTAACTTTCATCCTCTCATCTACTAACAAATTACAATCATGAATCCTTTCTCAGATGAAAATTATAATTTCCAAATAAGTATTTCCAAAAGTAATGTGCCAAGATGTGAAACTTCGGAAAATATTCTTAACCTTATCACCAGAGGTTCTGCACAATCTGTTTACTGAATGTTTCTCAAATTTCATTTCTTACTGTCCAATCCCTCCACACACCATCCACTTTGACCCTCAATATTTCATATGTCACAGTCAACAAAATATTTAGGAATTGTTTGTGCTTTTTATACTTCTCAATGTATTTACTTATTCTATTTTTTTACAAAATAGTGTTTCATTTGTTTGGTCAAGCTAACTTATTCAGTGTTTTGGAATAGCTGATAAATAGTAGGTTTCTTGACCCATAATAAAAATTTTCCTCTTCTGTGTGGATATAGCATCATGAGAAAATTTTTATTGTAACATATATTGTGAAATAATCAAACTTCCTCTTCAATGTCCCTTAATAAATTATGCACTTTTTTATGAAAATAACCATATTTCCATCTATATTGTATCTGTATCTGGTAAGCATAAAAGTTCAATAATAGTTTGGTTAATGGGTGAATAAAAAGAGTTATTAAACAACTAGAACTAATAAAAAGTATCATTCCAGAAATAATGCTGGACTCTGGCCACCCTAAAACCTCAGTCATATGTCCCAGACAGGAGAGCTGTGATGCTGAAACAGAATCCAAGGAGAGTTAGAATACAATGTGTCTTTTTTTTTTTTTTTAGTACTGGGAATTGAATCCAGGGGCAGTCTATCTCCAAGGTCCACCTCCAGTCCTTTTCATTTTTTATTTTGAAACAAAGTCGGACTAAGTTGCTAACAGTCTGACTAAGTTGCTGAGGCTGTCCTTGCTCGAACCTGCCATACTCCTGTCTCAGCCAACCAAGTACTGGGATTATAGGTGTGCACAGCCATGACTGGCCTGCAATGTTTTTATTAAGGTCTACTCACAACATTATATCAAAGTATATTGGTAATGAGTGGTACCTGTAGATTAATGAAAAAGGCACACAATTTAATCAAAATGCATGTGTTTTGAAGTTTCTTTTACCATCTATAAAATGAATATAAAATAATGCATAGGTATATGTGCATATATACAGATTTTGCAGTCTATTTTTATCTATTTTATTAAACAGTAATATTTGGCAAAATAAAAACAGTAGGAATATTGAACTATGATAAGTACCTTAAAATACAACTACATGGTTAAAAGAAAGGAACATGCCCCAGCTTACATATATTGTGGTAATAAAGTGGGTAAAGTGTGATTTTATTTGGATTTAGATATAGAGTTTTCCAGACAGACTAATAATTTTGGTGTCAACAAGAACCATTATTCTTTCAGCAAAATGCTAATATTTTAATGTAGCTTGTTTTCTATTTAATTTCAGTTTCTGCAAATACCAATGTATTAGGCTACAGATTAAAATATTTACAGTTTATGAAAAACTCTCATTAATTGTGGACAATATTAACCCATGAAATATTTATTATCAGAATTCTGATTAACTTGAAACTTGCAGCCTTTAAGATTAGTGAACCTTCTCATAATTGCACTATGGTTTAGTATAATTGATATGAGTCTGTTGGAATTTTGTATGTTATTGTTTTTCTTTTTGTTTTGCATCACTTTGTTTTTAATTGGCATAAATATATACATATTTATTTGTGTAGTGTGATGTTTTAATACATATTTTTATTGAGTAATAATCAAATCCAGGTATTTAGCATATACATCACCTCAAACATTTATTATTCTTTTATGGTGACAACATGCAAAATCTTCTTTCTCATTATTTTAAAATATACTGGAGGGACCCTACTATGCAATAAAAGAATAGTATTTGTTCCTCCCAACTACATTTTTGTATCCATTGACTATTCTCTACTCATTCTCCCTTCTCCACTACTCTTACAGTGAATCATTTACATCAGTGAATGAAATTTACATAGGAAATCCTTCTCATATGAGAATCTGTGTGCTGTAACTTGAAAGAATTGTCAATTCGTTTCTCCTTTCTGCCACTGCTGAAGACAATCTCTTATCTCAACAGCTGAGATGTCAATGATACCTGACTTGCCCAGAATGTACCAGGTATAATAACTGAACTTTAGACAATAAATCAGAATGGGATGCACAACTGGAGCCATACCTCTCCAGGAAAGGGAACTGAAATGATGAGGGAAAGGAAGAAAATTAGAATCACTGTGAGAAGAAAGAGTGCAATGTTTTAAGAGAGAGATTGAGCAAGGATTTCTTTCAAAATGGCCTGTGTCCTGGTGTTCTGTGACTCTATTCCTTATTGTTATGGTTTGTATAGTAAATGGCAATCAAAAGCCCGTGAGTGGAAGGGCTGGTCCCTTGACTGTGGTACTGTCCCAAGGGAATAGAAACTGTAGTAGACGAATCCTAATGAAAGGAAATGAGGACATCGTGGTCGTGCCCTTGAAGAGGATATCGGGACTCCCACCATTTCCTTTCTCTTGCTTCCTGACTGTCATGAGGTGAACAGACCTCGCCACATGCTTCTACCATTGATACACTTCCTTGCTACTGAAAGCAATGGAGCCAAATTACCATGCACTAAAACCTCTGAAACCATACTTCAAATAAACCTTTCATCATTTTAATTTGGTTATATCAGATAATTTGCCACAGTAATGAAAAGCTAACACATTTGTATAATATGAAATGTATATCAGGAATTAGGTCTATAGCAGGACTTGAAATAGCAAAGCATTCAAGTATTTAAATGAAAATTTAATATAAAGATTTATTTTTTAATTCAATAATGTTTCATTATAAAATACATAACATTTTAGGAAAGGGCCATAAGTAAATATTGAATACTCACAATTTGGTATAATCATTTGGTCTTTTTAAGACTATGGGCATAGCTAACTAATTGTACTTTTTCCATGTGTGTGGTATGTGTATGTATGTGTATGTGTGTGTGTTGCAGGGGATTGAACCCAGGACCTCATGCATGCTAAGCAAGTACTCTACCACTGAGTTACATCCCCATCCCTTCTTGGTTTATCATTATGCAGACATAGCTATTTCTATTTCAGTAATTTTTAGTTAATAACTTTGTAATTTTCAGTAATATTCAATGTATTCAACTTTATAATGCACTGTAATTTTCCATTCCAATCAATGTTTCCCAATATTTATCTATGAATAATTTTTAAATAATTATTTAGTACATTTAGTTTTTATTTTTAAGAATAATGCCTCTTTATATCTTAATTAGTTATTTATTTTTAAGAAACAGAAAATTAGTTATAGTAAACTAAAAAATAAATTATTTTGAGTATATATGTTTGCTTATGCAGTTAAAAGTAAAGAATCATGCTTAGGTCTTATGAGTTTGGGAACCAAGATTAAAAATAGAAGAAAGATGCCGGGCGTGGTGGCACACGCTTGTAATCCCAGTACTTTGGGAGGCGGAGACCGGAGGATCCTGGTTCGCGGCCAGCCTCAGCTCACTCTCGCTCTCTCTCGCTTGCTCTCGCTCTCTCTCTCTCTACTGAGTGAGGCCCTCCGCAACTTCGTGAGACCCGGTTTCAAAATAAAGTATAAAAAATAGGGCTGGGGGTATAGCGCGGAGGTAGAACGCCCCTGGGTTCAATCCCTGGTACCGCAAAAAAAAAAAAAAAAAAAAAATAGAAGAAAGACACTTATTATACTCTTTCTAAGGCTGCATGTACTGTTTCTATGTGTTTCCTTATTTTTTCATTCGAAGAATAGCTTTTATACTTTTTCAAGTGTACAAAACTTCCAAAAGATATTGATAATCATTCAGTTGTGACTTCACCAACCAAGTAGAAGGGCTCTGAGTGGCCTCCCTTGAGCCCCTTGTTGCTCCTTCCTACAATCAGCTTCGACCTCCATGGGAAGGCATTGTGCTGACCCCTCAGTGGTAAATCATTATTAAATCACTAGATCATTGTTAAATCATTATTAGATCACTAGGGAAAGAAGTTGGTTTTACATCGTATGTTTTACAAATTGTAAATATTTTCACAGTTTTTGTTTACCTTTTGGCTTTTCTTTTTTTTTTTTTTTTTTTTT
>PVJS01041050.1:0-18141 GCA_004027185.1 Glis glis
TCGTGAGACCCGGTTTCAAAATAAAGTATAAAAAATAGGGCCGGGGGTGTAGCGCGGAGGTAGAACGCCCCTGGGTTCAATCCCTGCTACCGCAAAAAAAAAAAATCACAGAAAAGGAAAGTATTATTAAATTTTAAAAATAACATCCTCTGATATGATTAAAACATGTATTTCAGCAGGTCAGGTTCCACATGCCTGTAATTCC
This sequence comes from Glis glis, assembly GCA_004027185.1. NCBI lineage: Eukaryota > Metazoa > Chordata > Mammalia > Rodentia > Gliridae > Glis > Glis glis. Next base: position 206 of record PVJS01041050.1, read on the forward strand.
AGTACTTTGGAAGCTGACACAGTAGTATCACAGGTTTGTGGCAAGTCTTAGCAACCTAACAAGGCCTTCTGAAACTTAATAAGAACCTGTTCCATAATAAAAAATAAAACAGGGCTTGGGGTCCAGCTCAGAGGTAGAATGCCCCTGGGCACAATCCCCAGTAGCACACAAAAAAGAGTAGAAAAAAAATCTCCTGCATTTCTGTTGCAATGACATGCAAAAAATAAGGTTTACCTCTCAACTTATTGCAACATGTGTTTCTTACTTTAGAGGATACATATTCTGATAGGGAGTACTTCACATGAGTTTATACACACACACACATGCACACATACACACACACAACTGTGTAATCTTTGATTTCAGAAATTCTCCCAAAGGTGTGAGCAGAGGGAAGTTCCAAGATCGTGACAGAGTAAAGTTCACTCCTCTTATGCTACTGCAGTCCTTCTATATTTTACTATTGCCTATGGGCTAGGCTCAGGGATAGCATAGAATCCATATGTTCAAAGACAATAATCCCTTACTGAAGTATCAAAACAGCCCATTTCAAACTCAAATGTTCTGAAAACTAAGAACTCAAACCCACAACCAAACACAAATGTGAACTAAAGATGGATCAAAGACCTAGAAATTAGACTAAAAATTATGCAATTATTAGAAATAAACCATAGGACCAACCCTCCTACATATAGGCACTGTTGGAAACTTCCTCAACAAGATATCCAACACTTGAGAAATAAGACTATGAATCAATAAATGGGATGACATCAAATTAAAATATTCTGCACAGAAAAAAAGAAATCAAGAGTCTAATGAGAGAGCCTACAGAATGAAAGAGAAACCTTTGCCAGCTACTTCTCTGATAGAGGATTAGAATGCATAAAGAACTCAAGAAATTTAAAACTAAAAAAAAAAATCAGCGATATAACTGAATAGACAGTTCTCAAAAGAAGAAATACAAATATATGAAAAAATGTTTAACATTATTAGCGATCAGAAAAATTCCTACCAAAACTATATTGAAATTCCACCTAATTCCATTTAAAGTGGCAATCATCAAGAATACAGATAATAATAAATTCTGGTTAGGATATAGGGTAATAGGAACTCTTATACACTGTTAGTGGAATTATAAATTAGTACAAGCCAGGCATGGTGGCTCATAACTGTAATTCCAGTATATGGGAGGCTGAGACGGGAGGATCAAAGGCTCGAGACCAGCCATACCAACTTAGCACAGCCTTCACCAACTTAGTGAGACCCTTTATAAAAATAAATAAAATAGGACTGGGGATTTACCTCAGAGGTATAATGCCCCTTGATTAAATTCCTATATTATGATTAGGTATAGAATGTCTCTGGAAGAGTTCATGTATTAATGTTCAGAGTTGTAATTAAGTCATGAAAATTGTAATCTCATCAGTATGTAAATCCATTGTGATGGGTTTACTGGGCAGTAACATAGGCAGGTGGGTTTTGGCTGGAGAAGGTGGTTCCCTGGAGGTATGGCCTAGGGACTGTGCTTTTGTCTTTGAATCATCTTGCTTGCTAGCTCTCTCTCTGATTCCAGCCTCCATGATGTGAAAACAGAATCTTTGATCTCCCCATCTATCTGCTTCCCACCACCATATCCTGATATCCACAGATCCAGGCCTCACTGAACAGAACCTGAAATCTCCAAGAAAACTGTGAACAAATAAATCTTACTTTCTCTAAGTTGTATGGTTCATTGTTTTGGATTATAGCCGTGAAAATGTTGACCTACACAGAAATTGGACCAGAGAAATGGGATCCTACTATATCTAAGTCTGCTCATGTGTTTTTCTTGGAAATGGACAAAATGCATTTTGCTTTCTGAAATGGGCCAAGGGTGGAATGTTATGGTTAGACATAGAATGTCTCTGGAAGAGCGCTCATGTATTAATGTTCAGAGCTGATGTGAGAGCAGAGCACTTGCTCTCTCCCTCTCTTTCATGCCTTGAGATTCGCAGATGCTGGCCTCACATGAACTGAACCCAAAGTCTCCAAGAAAACTGTGAACAAATAAATCTTCCTTCCTCTAAGATGCATGACCAGTTGTTTTGGATTATATCAGTGAGAATATTGACCCAAACACCCTAGTACCATACATAAATGAAGAAATAAAATTAAATAAATAAATAAATATAAACACCACTAAGGAGATCATTTTCTAGGTTTCTCAAAACACTAGAAATGGAACCACCATATGACCTAGGTATACCACTCCTTGGTATCATTCTATAATATGAAAAGTCAGAATACTGCATCAGTATATACATACCCATGTTTATAACAGCATGATTCACAATAGCCAAATTATGTAATCAACCTACATGTCCATCAACACATGAAGGCATAAAGAAAATGTGTTATAAACACACAATGGAATTTTACTCAGCCATGAAGAACAAAGTTGTGTCATTTGCAAGAAAATGGATGGAACTGGAAAATATTTTGCTAAGTGAGATTAGTCAGTTTTAGGAAGTCAAGGGTAGTATATTATCTCTCATATGTGGAAGCTAGAGACAAAATAGGAAACATAAGGGACTTTGATGCAGAGAGAGACCTGTAAAGTAGTTGAGGGTTACTGGGGAAGGAGTTGGGGGTGGGAGGGTAGAGAGGGTTGAAACAAAAAACAGTTCATATAATATTATGTCAGTGTGTGAGGGCATGATCACCAATCTGCCTAATTGGTGTTGGGAGGGAGAAGAGGGGACCTGGGGGGGATGTGCAGGAAAATGCACAAAAAGCTGTGTCCATGTAGGTTTTTATCACATTGAACCTCAGTATAATGTATAATTGCAATAAGCTAATAAAAATGATTTTGAAAAAATCAAAATCTTTCAAAAGGCTTAAAACAAATATTTCATTACATTAAATATAATTTTTACTGTAGTAGAATATAGGAGTTGTTTTACAGCAAGTTCTTATGCATTAGCAAACAATGGCTCACATTCAGAGTGAGAAAACAGGCTAGAAGGGATTGTTGATGCTGAAAGGACTCCTATCAGCTGGAAGCCCAGGGGCCTGTCCACATCATACCACAGTAGTAAGCAAATCCAAGGTGATACTCAATACAAACTTACATCACATAGTCCAAACAGCCATTGCTTTCTGTTGTACTGTGTTCTGGACAGAAGTTTTGTCCCAAAAATTCATTACGCTGCAAAGCCTGTTATACACAAGGAATCAGGTCAAGGGAAATGGTTTTCAATTTCAAAAGTTTCCAAGGAATTATCACGAATAAATCCTCAATTTTAATCTTTATAGACAAACATACCAACTTTCCCATTCATAGTCTTCATCACACCAAAGAAAGCAAACATATTTCCAGGCAATCAAGAGGCCTAGGGTTGGGATAATGATTCAATTGGTCAAGTAGGGAGACCTCTGGCTAGATCACCCCATAGCTCCTTCCTTCTTTCCAATGTTATAACCCCATAAACACTATAATTAAAATGATATAATGATTTTGAAGAAAATTTATTGATTTATGGTAACAATCTTCTCTTGTTTGTGTTCATAAAATCCAATTATAATTATGGGAGTTAGAAGTTTGGTTTTACTGGGTTAAGACAGTTTATTTGTGAGTTAATTGCCTTGTAAATTCAAAAAGTCTTTGAGAATTACATTGTCTTTGTGTCTCTCCTAATTTTCCTTTCTATAAAACTGTGCATTCTAGTCTCCCATGCTCACATTTATTTCCATATTGAAGAGAAACACAATATGTTTTTCATCTAGTCAATATTCCCCCTATACAATGAGATTTCTTCCCAGCTTTCATCTTCCTCAAACAATGGGGTAACTAGGGGAAACCCAGATCACCTCCTGACTTTGTGACAACCTAGAATAATAGGATATTCTTATCCATTACTGCTGAAAGGAAATTCCTGGATTGGAGATGTCCCCAGCTCATAACCAGGTAAATGAGGTTTTATTTTGGTTGTTCCCAGCTTGATAATTTATTCACAATGACAAGCGAGGAGGACAACTCACCATATAGCCATAGTAAGGAATGCTGAGGTACTGAAGCCACGACAGCACTGGTGGAATGGTTGTGAAAATCACTGACATAGAAAAGAAAACCTACAAATGTGAAAACCATGAATCAGAAACAGTCCAGCAATGCATGAGGAATCTTAAACAAGACCCTCTTTAACAACACTAAATCTTTCAAACATTTCTGCTAAGATCAACTCTTTCTTAAATTTCTTCCAATTACTCTAAACACCAATTTTCCTCCTTCATATATATATAACTATAGAATTAAGGCTGTTCTTGGTATTAAACGAAGGACAATATACCTCTAATCCAATTGCATGTTGAGGATCCTTAATTACCCAAAACTATTATTTCTCAATAACTTTCTCTGTAACTACACATGATGTAAGAAAAAGAAGCACAGTCCTCTCTTGGTATCCAAGTGGGATTGGTTGTATGCCCCCCAGCCCACAGACACCAAAACTACAGATACTAAAGGCTCTTATTTTTAAAATGGCATGGTGTTTGCATATAACCCATGTATATCTTTTATGATATAATTATACATGTCATGTATATTTCAATTTTCCCCATATTTCTTATGATACATAATACAAAATAAATACTATGTGAGTAGTTGAAACTATGTACTTTAGGGCATAATGACAAGAAAAGAAAAAGTTCACCTAGTCAATACAGACACATTTTTGTGTTGTATAATTCTGATATGCAGTGGCTTGAATCTTTAAATGTGGAAACCAATGATAGGAAATTCTGACTGCACTCACTCTTAGAATTATGCCATCACTCTCTGTTCACCCTAATGAAGCTGGCAATCTAGGAACATATACCAGAACAATCCTGAGCAGCACATGCACCTCTCAACATTCACACAATAAAGTTATTATACAGGAGTTGACACCTTGCATTAAGAATAATTTGGGATTCAGAATGCAGACTTAAAATAACCCAAAGACTAGAACTAATAAAGAGCATAATGTGGTGAAGTACACCAGAAGATGTCATCAATACCTCTATTTAAAGCTGCCAAAAGCAATAGGGCAACAGAGATGCCAGGAAGGACTGCTCAAGATGAATAAGTGACAGTGGTGAAGCTCACAGAAAACATGTTCTAGGTGGCACGAGGTGTGCTGGGTCTGCAGAATGATGGCAGTGCTGTGGTGCGTCTGCAGACACTTAGACTGGACCTGCCCAAGTCTTATTATATAGCACAGCATCTCTGAGTGAAATGTGGTTTATGACTGGTTTTGAATGTTCCATTTACAAACCTATGCATAATCATCAAGGAATCAAATAAACAAAACAAAATATCTTTATTTATTAAAGGACATTTTATATACTGAATGGCAGTATAGGACAAGACTTACCACTTTCTCCCTGATAAACATTGGTAGTTGACAAATTCAGACATGGAAGAGTTAAGCTTTGGCAAGAGTTTATGCTAATTATGTATCACTGAAAGACACCTACTCCTGCTTTAGCAGAAAGGACATGTGCATTAATGGGTTAAGCAATTGCTTAGTTTAGTTGATGTTGTAGAGGACAAATGTGGTAACTAGTTCTGTTCATCTGTTGATTTATCATCATGAGTGTGAAATTTAAGGGCATGTGAGATTAGAAGTCAGTATCCATTAAAAAGAAAAGAGACACCAAAATATTTTTAAATAAAGATCGTCAGGGATGCAGAAAGGAGGTGACCTAGTACAGTAGATTTTGAAATTTTCTAATGTTTTCAAAACACTATTTTTCAAAATACAATAGAAACACAAGCAAGACCCCCTCCCCATGTTGCACAGTTACGCCTCTGTGGGAGCATTGCTCTCACCTTGAAGAGCAGTGAATCCCACCAAATCACCTCTGCCATGGGTAAACAGTGGCAGACGCTAACACCCGCCTGAAAGGCAGGCAGGTACCTGTCATGTTTATCCAGCACAAGGCAAACCATTATTCTTCTAGTTTTTGAGGTTCCAATTTGTCAAGGTTTCTTAATATGCCAATGAGAAATGTGTCTTAAAAGCTCATTAGAAGCTGGGCGTGATGGCACATGCCTATAATTCCAGTACTTGGGAGGCTGAGACAAGAATATCGCAGGTTCGAGGCCAGTCTCAGTAACTTAACGAGCCCCTCAGCAATTTAGCAAGACCCTGTTTCAAAATAAAAAAAATAAAAAGGGCAGGGTGTGCAGCTCATAGGTAGAATGCCCCTGGGATCAATCACCAATACCGAAAAGGGGGGGAAGCTCATTAGAAATGAGATGTTAAATAAATTATAGGAGCTATATTTGAACAGAAGAAAAATCCAAGTAGCATTGGACAGCTGGTACAGTCTAAGTCATAGTTCTACTTATGGCCTCCTGAAACCATCTGAATCCCATAGACAGAATCCTCAAAACAAGTTTTATACAACAGGTGAAGATCAGGAAGGGACAGGGAAAAGATTCCCTCAGAGAAGCAGTTCATACTCACTGTCATCAACAGAATATAGATGGCCAGAAATTCTGCTGTGCGCCGAAACTCATGTGTTCGTATAGCCAGTATTAGGGAACTGATTGTATAAAACACCAACAAAACAGTAAATATGGTGATGAAGAAAGCTTGTGCCTCCTTTTTCAATCCTTGAAAAGAAAAGAAGGGGTCAGTCCAGCTGCCCAGGTCATGAAAGTCTGATGCAATGAGCTTGGGGTGTACCCTGAGCATAATGCACAAATGAGTACCACATTCACCAAATACGTAGTTTTGTTAAATCAGTGAATCCCTAAGTTATTGTCTTTCGTTAGGTAAAAAGAGAAGGAGAGAATATATATCGGGATATTCATTTTATTTCTCTCTAAATATGTCTCTAATATTAACAATATTACCTACCTATCCATATTTTATCTCTATATATAGATATATGTAGAAATAGAGAATACACAGAAGCAATAAATATCCCAGTTCTACCAGCATATTCTGAAATAGTTTTATAAATTATCTCCACATCTGTGTATGAGACACAGAATCCTAGTAAAATGTATTTTCATAAATAGTTTTGAAAGTTTGATTGAGCCCTGCATGAAGACATATTCCTACAATGGCAGCTACTCAGGAGACTGAGGCAGGATGATCCCAAGTTCAAGGTCAGCTTGGACAACTCTGTCTTGAACAAAAATTTAAAAATGGGGTAGGGATGTAGCTCAGTGATAGAATGCTTTCCTTGCATGTTTGAGGCCCTGGGTTCAATCCCTACTACCCAACCTCCCACCAAAAATAAAAAAGTTGGGATGGGGAAGTCTTCACAAAAATGTCCACATTGAACAGGTTTGTTTGTTTGTTTTCTTTGTGGTACTGGAGATGGAACCCAGGAGCCTTCTACCTCTAGGCTATACCCCCAGATCTATTTTATTTTTTATTTGGAAACAGGGTCTTGCTGAGTTTCTGAGGGTTTCACTAAGTTGCTTAGGCTGGCTTCGAACCTGTGATCCCTGTTTCAGCCTCCCAAGTATTAGGATTACAAGCATGCACCAGCATGTCCAGCTTGAACAGGTATTTTAGATAGTGCACAGTGGGTACATGCTTCTGTAGCTAGTGGCTTGGTTTGTAGTGTGGGATCCCATAAATATGGTTGCTAACAGAAGTTGGCTTCATCCCACATTCAATAATAAAGACACATTCTCTTTGTCTTTTCTCTTACCTTGTATGAAGTATACTATAGAAGTAAATACGATACTTGGAAACAAACTCCTGAGTAGTAAATCGGATAACAGTTTTCCAAAGAAGTAAGATGATATGCTATAGTATCCACTGATACTCTCATGTCTACAAGAAAAAAACACATGTCATAGATGCCAGATTAGTTTAAGAAAGCACAGACAAGAAGATGAGGTGCTGGCTGTACAGACTCCACTCCCACCAGGTCTAACACTGCAGCTCCCCACCTGCACCACACCCTTCCCCATCTCAGGTGCAGCCTTGCAGGGTTATTAGCACCATGAAGCTCTTCCTCTGACCCTCTCTCATTACAGCACTTCCCCCTCCTGCCATCCACTCTGGGCACAGGAAACCTCCTCCAGGTACATAGATTCTTTATTTCCTCCTCTCCTCAGAAGTTCTCCTTCTCCTGTGAGGCTGGCTCTCTCCGAGGAGCACTTCAGGGGCTAATCTCAGCAGTAAGGGAGAGTTCTCCCCACTTCTGAGTGTGAAGAAGGTGATGCTGTTGTTCTCCTGGGCCCCCCACGTGGCTTCAGATCCCTGAACTCTTTTTACTTCTGCTGCTCTCATGTTAGAAAAGAAGTCTTCCCCTTTAACAATCCCACCTCCAACATACAGTCCTGTCAGCTACCACATCCTAAGCTTCCCCTTTCTGACATCTCTCTCCCCTAATTCCAAACCCTTCCTCCAGTGTCTTAATTTTTCCATCTCTTAGGATCCCATTCCTTGGCATGAAAATATGGGCATATCACATCCATTTTTGAAAAATGCAAAGACAAAACCCTCCTGCTCTTACTGTGAAGCTGCCCTCTGGCTCTGTCCACTCCTCCATCAACTGAGAGCTGCAGTTGGTCACAGTCTTTGTCATCTTTACTTCCCACCTCAAATTTGCTGCAGATCCCACCACTTCATCTCTACCAAGCCCGTAAAATGTTTTTGTGAGTGTCACCATGACCTCCTATTTGCTAAAAACAAAAATATACTTTTCAGCCTGCTAAGTACTTGCTTTCTCTGTAGCATTGAATTTGCTGACCAAATCCTAACTCTGAAATTCCCTGTTCCCTTGGTACCAGGCTCCAAAGCTTCTTGATTTTTACCCTGCTCATGAATGTTATTTTCTCCTTAATATTGCTAATTCACATACTAAATCCAAAGGTCATGTTGTACCTAATAAACAAATACAATTTATATTAACAAATTAATCAAGTGAAGAAAGAAAAGAAAAGAACCTAAAAGAAAGGAAAATGCTGATAATCACTGAGATCTCGTCATTGACCCAATTGCAGATGATGTGACCAGTTTGGCCATCAGCCACCCATGCCCCTTCCTGAAACAGGGACCTACTCACATAAAGAGCTTCTTCTCCAGCACAAAGATCTTCCTGGTTGACAGGCTGGTGACACACTGGAGGGTGATCAGCAGATAGAGTGTCCAGGCTCTGCCAGGACAGAAGAGGAACACAAGCACCACAGTCAAGTCAATGCTAATAGGTCAGTTTTCTACCCACAGAACTATTTCTGTGAATGATATAAAATTAAATATATTTTCTTTTTTTAAAAAAGTAGAGCTCTTCTGTTTTAAACAGAGAGGGAAGCATGACCCTAGGTTGTCTCTCCCCAGCACAGTGTCTCCACAGTGCTACCCCTGCGACTCCACATTACAGCACATTTGGACCTTCATGGTCAGCTTGCTGTTAACTCAGTTGTGTTCCCCTAAAATTCCTATGTTCATAAGCCCCAATGTGATGATGTAGGGCAGTAGGTGCCTTGCGGGGTAATGAGCTTTAGACGAGTTCAGGAGAGTAGATCCTCCAAGATGGGATCAGTGTCTTTACAAAAGGAAGAAACAGCAGAGCCTGCTCTGCCATGAGGGACGCAGAGTGAAGGCCGCCATCTGCAAGCCAGGAAGGGGCCTCACAGGAGCCTTGCCCTGTGGGATGGAACCCTGACCTCAACTTCCAGACTCGAGAGCTGAGGGGAAAAATTCTTGTTGTTTTGTCACTGACTCCATGGGATTTTGTTATGGCAGCCCAAGATGACACATAGGTCATAAAAATACTATCTCCTTCAGTTTAACTAGAAAAATGCCAAGTATCATTGTTAATGTATAAACAGCAAAACAGCAAAAAAGAAAACCCCAAAGGATAAAACATTCAATTAGCCAGGTTGGTTTAAAAGTTAAGTAAAGAAGAAAGTAAGAAACATGGAAGGAAAACGCAGGGCCGTGGAGGGAACCCTCACTCAGCTCCATATCACAGACATCCCACTCGGCCATCAGCAAAGCCCTGACTAGTAGCCTTGACTTAGGACAAACATGGGATTTCCAAAGTGCTCAAAAAAGAAATCAAGGCATTGCTGACTAATAAAAAAATTAGTTTGTGCACCTGCACAAAAAGGAAGACTATTAATACTTATTTTTCAGTCAAATAATTGAGGTTTAAAAAGGAAAGCGCTGAGTGAATCTACATTGTGGTAGAAATATGGATTACATGAAAGCAGCCAAAATCCTTGAAATATGGACACGATTCTCTTCATAACCAAAAAGTTTACTTGACATGGAGAATGTTATTTGAAACCTTTTGAAAAAACTAATGTGGTACATCCTTTAAATGACAAAAAACAAGTGAACAATTTTTAAAATTGTAAACCCAAGTGAACAATCCCAACAACCCCAGCTACCTTAAAGGCAAAGTAAGAGTCCATAGACACTCGATAATTTTTCATAAACCAAAAGAATTTATAACTAAGGGTACAGTGATTTATGCAACAATTAAAATGAATAGAAACAGACAGGCTAGCAAGACAATCAGCTACAAAACTTTCGATTCAGGAATAAACTTATATGAAGTTAAAAGCTAATTTGAGAAACATGAAACATAGTAAAGATTCATTTCAAACTGTTATCTCACATCTGACCGAGGTAGGATAGAAGAAGTTAAAAATATGTAGAAAGGAGGAGAAAAAAATAAAAACTTAATTCACAAGATCTGCATACATCTTAGGCCTGTCACTCCCTATGCTGACCTCTCTTTCAGGCCCATTAATCCCTAATTTCTAGGAAATCTATAAATTTCAAAGTTAACTAAAATTCACTCACTGAATTGTTAGTTAACAGTTAACTCTGTTAAGTAACACTCCCCCATTGAGCAGTTTAAACAAGAGTGACATGATAACTTGAGAAAACTGTAATAAGGGACTTTCCAGTGTTTCCTCTATCAGACAATGGAGACCACATCAAGGATCCTGAAAATGACTGGAACACCATAAACCATCCTGCTCTCAGCGGACTGATGGCATCCTCGCGTATCTGCCCAAACATACCCTTCACCAAGGTTCTTTTTCACTTTTTTTTAGGGGGTTACTGGGGATTGAACTCAGGGGCATTCTAACTCTATGCTACGTTTCCAGCTCTTTTATTTTTAATTTCAAAACAGGGTCTTGCTAAGATAACACATGCTGCTGGCCTCTAACCTGCAGTCCTCCTTTGTCAGCCTCCCAAGTACTGTGATTATAGGCCTGAGCCACCAAGCCCGGCCTTCCAAGTTTCTTTTAAAATGGCATGAGTCTCCAAAGCTCCTCTCTCCTTCATGAGATGACCCACATTCTCCACTGAAGCATGTTCCTTGCTTTACCCCAAAAACATCTCTCTTGAGATGTTCCCCATTCTCCCTTGAATGTGTATTCATTTTTTTCCTAAATAAACCTCTATCTATGCCTCTGACTGGCCCCTGCTGAAACTCTTTTCTGTTATGTAAGCCAAGGGCCCCACTGGTCCTGAGTTGGGTTCCCCTCTCTCTCTCACTGGGAACTCCTCAGACATTTCTCGGAATCATCTCTTCTCACAGTATACGGTTGATGATTGTAAAAAAGGAGGCAGTGAAACTCCTTCTAAACACAGAATGGTTTCTTATATACTAAATCCTTCTTTACTGTGATAGCATTTAATTTTAGCATTCTAATTTTATTCACGGTGGTAAAACACATCTGTATTATCTATTTATTGACTCTATTTGTTTTAATTTGAATTGTAAATTGACAAATTATACTTGTATGTTTATGGGATACAAAGTAATATGATTCACATATGTAATGTGAAATAATTAAATCAAGCTAATTAAGGTGATATCCACCACCTCAAATAGTTATTATTTGTTATGGTGAGAACATGTGAAATTTACTCCTAGCAGTTTTGAAACGTATATTATTTTAGGCTTTATTCACCACACTGAGCAATATATCTCAAAGGAAATTAAAAATCCTATTTCTGTTGTCTGAAATTTGTACCTTTGATCCATTATCTCATTTTCTCCACTCCTCAGCCTCTGGTTACTACCATCTGTGATTCTACTCTCCCAAGAGTTAGACTGTTTCAGAATTCACATCTAAATGAGAACATGTGATATTTGTCTTTCTGTGCTTAGATTTATTTACTTAGCATCATGTTCTCCAATTCCATCCATGTTGTCACAAATGACAGAATTTCTCTTTTAAGGCTGAACAGTATTCCAAGGTGTATACCAACAGTTTTCTTACCCATTCATCTGCCGATAAACATTTAGACTGATTTTAAGTTTTGAAACAGTGACTTCTTAAATTGCTGAGGGACTCACTAAGATACCACATGCTGGCCTTGAACCTTCTGTCTTTTGTTTCAGCCTCCCAAGTACTGAGATTACAGGCATGTGCCACCACACCTAGCTAAAATTCTTATTCTTACTTTAAAAAATAATTGGCACTTACTTGGGAGGCTGAAATAGGAGAATCTTAAATTAGAGGCCAGCCTTAGCACTTTAATGAGACCCTATCTCAAAATAAATAAAAAAAATTAAAAAGGGCTAGGGGTGTAGCTTGAAGGTAGAATGCCCCAGTACCTCCTCCAAAAAGAAAAGAAAAGAATCAGACTATTCATGACATCATAGTAGATTTAACAAAAATTTCCTTAGCCATTCTCAAAAATTAAAGGGTGATGAGACCCTCCACCCCTTTGACTGGTGGGAGGTAACCTGAGACTGTGGATGTCAATGGATCAGAGTACCTTGCTAAGGATGCTCCTGCACACATGAGTTATGCTGAGAACCCTGAGGTCTGTGATGTTGCTGAGCACCTGTGTTTGAAACATGACACGTCCATTAAAAAGTCTCATCATGTAACACAAATTTTAAGGGCACATTACAACAAAAACTAGGGAAGGATCACAATGCCAAGTGTTAACCATATAACAGGAAAATTGAGTCCTATCTGTTTACCCTACACTCCCAAGTAAAACAAATTTTAAAAATCAAGGAAATTGGATCACAAGTAACAACAGAAAAAACAGATAAACTGAACTGTATCAAAATTAAAAACATTTATGCATCAGAGGAGTATGAAAAGATAACCCACAGAATAGGAGAAAATATTTGCAAATTGTATGTTTGATAAGGGATTAATAATCCAGACATATAAAGAAACAATCCAAATTTACAATAGGCAAATGACTTGAACAGACATTTCACCAAAGATCCAATATATCACTATTATTTAACAAGAAGGAAGAGGAGGAGGAGGAGGAAGAGGAGAAGGAGGAGAAGGAGGAGGAGAAGAAAGATGAGAAGGAGGAGAAAGGAGGAGGAGGAAGATGAGGAAGAGGAGGAGAAAGGAGAGGGAGAAGAAGAGGATGAGAGGAGGAGAAGGAAAAAAGTTCTGGTGAGGACATGGAGAAATTTGAACCCTTGTGTGCTACTGATAAGAATGTAAAATGGCACACTTGTGGTGGATGACAGTATGGTAGTTTCTCAAAAAATTACCACATTAAAAACATGTCCTAGCAATTCTATTTCTGGATAGATACAGAAAGAACTGAAAGCAGTGACTCACAGAGACATTTCTACACTCACAGGAGTAGAGTGAATAGTCGTCTTCTGGCTGTTCACAATAGCCAGGAGATGGAAGCAACCCAAATCTCCATCAGCAGAGAGTGGGTTACCCAAATGTAGTACATACCTAGGATGAACTGTAATCCAGCCTTTAAAAAAGCAGAAATTACAACCCTTGCTGCAACTTGGATAAACATTGAGAACATTGTGCTAAGGGAAATAGGTCAGTCACACACAAAAAGAAAAACACAAATACAGTACGACTGGAAGTGTATGAGGTTACTAGAGTTGAAAGACTCAGAGACAGAAAGTAGAATGGTGGCTGCCAGGGGTTGGGAGAGGTGGGTGTGGGGAGTAACTGTTCAATTGCTATGGAGACTCCATTTAAAAATATTTGAAAAGGTCTGAGTAATATGGTGGTGATAGTTGAACAATGTGAAGTTACTTCATGCCATTGAGCAAGAAAAATGTAAAAATGGTCAAAAAAGTAAAATGTGTGCTGTGAATAGTTTAATGGAACATACACACATACTATATGTGTGAAAAAGAAAATTAATTCTTCCCTTCAGTTTTCACTAAATTAACTTCTCTTCTATCTCCCCTAGAACTGTGATGTTTACTCTATACTTATCATAAAATTAAACTCTTTTTTCTTGTTATTTTTGTACTGGGGATTGAACCCAGGGGTATTCTACCTCAGAGTTACACTCCCTCATCCACTTTTATTTTAAAACAGGGTCTGGCTAAGTTGCTGAGGGTCTCACTAAGTTGCTGAGGTTGACCTCAAACCTGTAACATTCCTATCTCAGTCTCCCATGTACTGGGATTACAGGCATGCTCCACTGTACCCAGTTCAAAGTCTTAATGGATGTTTATAAGCTTTAAAAAGGTAATAGCATTTCCTCCAAATCAAGATACAGATTTACTTACCTATACTGAATTTCATGACATTCATGTTTTAGTCCCAGGAAAAAGCCACCTATAATCAGTCCCCATATGGCTGAGAAAATGATCTTTTCAAAAAGAAAATTAAAAGGAAAGAGTTTCAATTACAGGTAAAAATGTTTGCACATGATTTGTTATTATACAATATATTCTACATAATAGTCTTTTGAGATAAACACTTTAAAGCCTTGGACAAAGTCCTTTGGAGAATATAAAACAATGTAATTTATTATATACATATATATTATATATAATATAATTTATTATATAAATTATTATAATAATGTATTATTATACAGCTTTCTAAATTGAACTGAAAATTAAGTTACCTGTTTTGGGGGGAACTGACAAACAGCAGAGTGGACTACTAGACAAGCTAAGATTTCTCCCAGTGTCCATCAGACACTCTGGTTCAGAGCCCAGCTCAGGTGCTGGACCCACCAGTGCCACACAGGGTAGCAGAGCACCACAGGCACCTGGGGAATCCTTTGGGGAACAAACTTAACTCCAAGTGACTGAGAGTTCTGACTTGAACTGAACTCTCAATTTTTGTGACCATGAACATACACAGTTTTAAACTTCAAGAGGTTCAAGTGAAAAGAGGATGTCTTGACTCTTATCATTAGAAATAAATGAAATTCCAGGGATTGGATGTAGCTCAGCAGTAGAGTGCTTGCCCAGCATGTGCAAGACACTGGGTTGGATCCCCAGCACCACAAAATGAAGAAACAATAAAACATTTAAAAGCGCACACGCGCGCGCGCGCGCACACACACACACACACACACACAGTTTCTAACAATGAAATTTTACACAATAAAGAAGTAGGGGTGAACTGGACTCCACCTGTCCCCCTCTGCTGAGTCCCTGCCTGCATGTGAAAGTACATGTTCACTGACACCCAGGAGCTCAGCCAGCTTGCTCTGGTGGCACCAAGAGCTTCCATCACATCACCTCTGTCATTCCTTCCCATCACCTCAGCCAGTGGCACCTGAGCTGCCAGTCCTTTGTCATCCTCACCCTCTTATCCTCCTCATCCTGGATAGGCCCAAGGACACTGGACAAACATCTAATTAGTTTTGGATAAAAATTCTCTTAAGGGTGCTTTAATTATCAAAGGCTTATGGGTTAGATTATGATATAATTTACTCGTGAAATTCTACTTGTGATTATTCATGGGTTAAATACAAAAACACAGAAAATGATAATATGAAGAAAACATATATCTATAATATATCTTGGAAACTTCAAAATTTAAAAGTAAATCTCAATACCACAAGTAAATCTCAATACCACAACGGTATTAAGACATGAAACCAACCAAAGCAGAAAAACAGAATCATTATATGTAAAGAGTAGTTCATGAAGATCCTCGTCTGGAAAGAACATTATTTTGCTTTTAAGCTTGATACCATATACTAATACTGTATTATCATTAGGATGTTTTCTACAGGTTTAAAAGTTCTACAATATCCAGTTGGCTTTCCAACATTTGACAAAACAATGCAGCCAATTACCATGCACCTTTTTACAAGGTGCATTGTGTTATTCTGTATCACATAAAGATAAAGAGAAACACCAGGCAAGTTAGACATTACAGAATGGAACAAATGATCTTACATGTGAGCTTTGTGCATCTGGCCTTTGTTTTGATCAGAAGCATAACCAAAGAAGTGCCTCAAAATGGTATTCTGTCTTTGTTCAAATGTGTTTAGCTAAGATTCTCAAGTTGTGTTCTGAGGGATTTTCATACTGTTCACCAAAAAAAAAAAAATGGATCTATAGTAGGTAGTTCAATATTCCAACAGAAACAGTGACTTTCCAAGAGATTAAGGAAAAAGGCTCCCAAATTGATTAGATCAAGAAAGCCATGGCACATTAAGTGAACACTGATCTTCTTGTACAGCTCATCCTTCATTACAAGATCTCCAAGATACAAACTATGGTTAGAGGCCAAGTCTGAACATGTGAATAACTAGTTCAAACCAAAGTACAGCAATAAGACAGTAGATACAAGATTTATCAGCCAGAAGACATAAAACATTTAAAAATCTCTATGTTTAGAACTTAGACAAGCAAGAAAACATAGTATATTTAGGAATTTATGCCACAAGGGTCAGTAAACTATGTCCTACAGGAGAAATAGGGCCAGGCATCTACTTTTATTCTGCATAGAAGGTAAAGATGGTTTTTCCATGTTTAAGAGTTGCAGAAAAAAATGTAAAGAATAATATTTCTTGCAATGTGAAATTTATATGAAATTCAAGCTTCACTATCCATGAATGAAGTTTTATGAGAACACAGCCAGGTTTGTTTGTTTATATGTGAACTGTGGCTGCTGTCACTCTAGAATGGCAGGGTTGACTATACCGGAGACAAAGACTACATATGGACTGCAAAGGCTAAAATATCTGCATATGGCCCTTCACCAAAAAAGTTTGCCTACTCCTACACTAACATTCCAGTATTCACAAACCTGAACAAGAGTTGTCCCCTAAACTCAGGAGCTCCAAGGTTTTCCCCTTAAACTACTGGACTGCTACTTCTCTGAACACTGCTGGAATTCTCCTTGTGGACCTGAGTTCACTGATGAGGCCAGTAGGCTGAACATGCAACCTGGAGGCACTGGGCCTGGTGTTTACATTGTAGGGAAGCCTAGAGCTCAAACAGACATAATCCTAGCGGAATCCAAATAGCAGTGCTCTAGTCACGTCCTGCCCTGAACTACCATGCATGTGTCTTAGACAACACACTTACAAATCACTTTTAGAGGCAAGTAAAACCTAATGCATAAACACACTAAAGACTCAACTCATATTCTATCATCTCACTGTGGAACAATAGCTAACCCAGGTTGATGGATATAACTCATCTGTCCTGTTTCAAAATAAAATCAATTCTCTTTTCAGAGAATAAAAAATAATTCTTGATTGAGTGGACATGAAATTGCCTGACTTCTAACAGAAATGACAAATCAAAGGACTACAAACTTTTGAAGCAATGAACAATGTGACATAAATACTGATACAGACTCTCAGATACAACTGGAAGGTGACAGTCATTAAATATGAAATTATGGTACACAGGTACACAGGTTAAATAGTTGGTACTATTTCATTAGAGCCAACTCCATACCATCTTGTAGTACTCAACAGAAACACAATGACAAAGCAACCAGCTAAATTGATTTCCTTATACACGATATTCAAACTGACTGGGAGATACTGAAGTTTTGGGTGACATGGGGATTAAGAATAAAACAAAACCTTGAGAAGTGATGATCTAAAGTGGCCACAGAGTCAATCAAAAAAGAAAAGAACAAGCCGGGCGTGGTGGCGCATGCTTGTAATCCCAGTACTTTGGGAGGAAGAGACCAGAGGATCCGGGTTCGCGGCCAGCCTCAGCTCTCTCTCTCTCTCTCTCTC
>PVJS01041051.1:0-18144 GCA_004027185.1 Glis glis
AAAAAAAAAAAAAAAAGACTTAACAAATTAACTGTATATATAGTGAACATAGATAAGAGAACTTGAATTAGAAGTGGAACCCGAAGATGTGACTAAATTTCTCATAATAAAACTTGAGTAGATGAAGAATTGCTTCTGATGGATGAGAAAGAAAAGTGGTTTCTAGAGATATAATCCACTTCTGGTGAAGATGTTATGAACATTGTTGAAATGACAACTAAATATTAGGTGTATTATATAAATGTAACTTATGAAGCAGTGACAGAGTTTGAGGGGATTATCTCCAATTTTGAAAGAAGTTCTACTGTGGATATAATGCCATCAAATAACATGACACTCTATAGAGGAATCGTTCATGAAAGGAAGATTCAATCTATGTGGCAAGAGTCATTGTTTTCTTATTTTAAGAAATGCCCACAGCCACCCTAACCTTCAGTATCCATCATCCTGATCAGTAAGAAGCCATCAATATTAAGGCAAGAATCTCCACCAGCAAAAAGATTAGAACTTCCTGAAGGCTTAGAAAATCATTAGCATTTTTTAGTGATGTATTTTGGGGTGTGCCTCTGAGCTATAACCCCAGAACTTTTAAACTTTTTCCAGTACTGGGGATTGAACCTAGGGGCATTTTATTTCCAAGCTACACCCCAAGTCCTTTTTATTTTTTATTTTTTTTAAACAACGTCTCACTAGGTTGCTGAGGCTAGTCTTGAACCTGTGATCCTCCTGTCTCAGCCGCCCATGTACTGGCATTAGAGGATTCACCACCATGCCCAGCCTACATTTTTTTATTTTTTGAAACAGGGTCTTGCTAAGTCACTGAAGCTGGCCTATAAAATGAAATCCTACTATCTCAGCCTCCCAAGTACAGGCATGCACCACTGCTCCTGACAGAAATAATATATTATTATTATTTTTTGTGGTACTAGGGATTGAACCCAGGGGCATTCTACCTCTGAGATACACCCTCAGCCCTATGTTATATTTTTTTTTTATTTTGAAGCAGGATCTCATTAAGTTGTGGAGGGCCTTGTTAAGTTGCTGAGGTTGATTGCAAAATCTGTGATCATCCTGTCTCATCCCCACAAGTACTGGGGTCACAGTGTGCACCCCCATTCCTAGGTGCAATAATGTATCATTAATTGAGGTACATAGATTATTTTTTAGACTTAATGCTACTGCACACTTAATATACTACAATATAGTGTACCTAACTTTTATATGCACTGGAAACTAAAATTTTATGAAACTTGCTTTATTGTGGTGGTCTGGAATGAAAGTTGCAATATCTCTTAGGTATGTTCATACTATTTTCTTTAATACACATTTAAAATTTACATTGATTTCTTATTAAATAGTAGACCATTTCACAATAAAGATTTTGGTTTATAATTGGTAGTATAGATGTAACTAAACTATTATTTTTGTAAAGCTTATATGTGGCCTAAATATATAAGAAAGTCAATGATATGCCTATGATCCTATAAATAGTGATAGTAGTGGTAAAGTCTTTTAAAGACTGAAGTTATACTAATTGCCTTATAATAATCAGCAATATCTCACATTGCTCATGGACAAGATGTAATATACATTTCTGAAAAAGCAGCAACACATCTAACCCAATTTCTAAACATATGGCTTGTCATACTTTACTATACTTCCCATTCACTCCAACCTTAACCACCCATATTTTGCATTCTTTTCCAGATAATGAAGTAACGTATTCAAGTTCTGAACCAATGCTCTATCCAACTGACATTTTATAAACTTGTTTTCTGCAATTATTTTGTCAAAAAGTACACGCAAGTAACTGTTAGGGTATTTGATTAGCCTTCACAGCCTTGAGAAATATGTCTCGATTACTGCTTCTTGAAAGAAGACCACAAAATAAAAAACATTTACTAACTGAAAGAGCAACAATATCTTAAATTTTACATCAGTGCTCTTCTATATTTGTTCTTTCTACTGTGGTAGCCACTAGCCATGAGTAGCTGTTGAACACTTGAAATTTTGCTAGGGAAACCCAGACAATAAGTTTTAAGTTTTATTTAAGTTTACTTCATTTGAATATAAGTAAATACTAAGTCTGAGAATGAAATTATGGCTAAAATTTAAGAGCCATGACTAGGCAGATCATAACAAGCGCTAACATGGCAAATACTAACTTTCCCTCATGAGCAACTCCTTTCCTCGCCCTAGAGTCAAATGCATGATTCTACTCCTCTAAATTCTAGTATTATTAAAGTCAGTGTCTGCTTGAATGAGCAAAGCAGAGCAGGAGAATAACAGTTTGTTTTTCCTATTGGTCATTTATCTTCTATATCTTACATTTAGACTGGGTGTTTACTATTTAATCACACTGGCTTATCAATTCCATAAGGGGATTTCTTCCCAGTATTTGTAAGGTGTGACAATACCTTAATTTCCTGTACTATTGTAGAATGAGTTGTTTTAGTAGGCTTTCAAATTCGTTCCATTGGGAAAGGGGGTAGAAAAATACAACAGTTCTCTCAAACGATTGTTGCCATCCAGAAATCTCAATAGTAGCTTCACAAATTATTTACTATGTTTTCATATTCTCTTTGCCATATCCTGCTAGAAATAAAATTTCCAGGTGGAAATGGTATATAAAAAACCCTTTAAAATAGAAATGTCTAACACTAAATGAGGACATGTATAAAGTTGGAGAAGCAAGGGAAACAAGTGCAAATGGTTGATAGCAACGAAGACACCACTTGCCTCAGAAGAAGATAATTCTTGCTAAGTAGTTCAAAGTAATTAAATCACAAAGTTTTTGAAATGACATTCATCCCTCTCAGGAGAACATGCCAGCAATTAGGGCACAGATTCCATATAAGGAACTTGCTCATGTTCAGCTGATTTTTTATTTTCCTATTCCTTGGGTATGTGTAAACATGTGATACATCTTTTGGTGATTTCCCCTTTTAATAATCAACACAGATGTATTTACTCTTCTAAGTGCCTACATTCTAATAACTTTTGTTCCCATATTTATCTAGCATTTTCATATTTGAAGCTTTCATATACAAATCCTCATTGGAATCAGACAGGATTGTGAGCCTATAAAATACCATACTAGTTTTACCCCTTAGCAAGATATACTACCTTTATTTCAAAACATCTTTCCAGTGATGCAGGATGAGGCAGGTAATAATGAGATCCACGCTTTTATGACTCTAATTTAGACTTCTAGACGTTTTCTTTCTGGTTCTGAAAAGCAAATATTCTTTATTGCTACCATTTGCCACATGAACATCAACCCTCTCAATGGTATTACCAAGAGAATACCCTCATGTTCTATTTAGTTGAAATCTGCACCTTTAAGAAGTTCTTGAAAAAGCCCTTCAGAGACCTATTCTTGTTTATAACTGGCACTAAAGTCCCTTTAGCTCAAATATTTATAAAACTTCACTTCTCTTTTAAGTCATCATGACCCACAGCATTGGCCAGAGCTGCTAAAATCCTCCTGCATGTGTGGCTACTTCAGAGGCTCTTGAATTCTCCCATATGACCACTGTTTTTGAATCACCGCAGTATGTGGTTCCAAAAAGAGACATTGAAAGGGTGGTTATTTTATCTTCTGTGCAAGGGTCAGACACTCCTTTAACCAGAAGACTGTACAATAGCATCTTCAGTGTCCTGAGGCAAAATAACTGTCAAACTTTGTGTACACCAGAAAAAAATCTATAATTTAATTTGAAAGATGGTGGAGATTTTTGGTTTAACAAAAACTAATAGGTTTCCTAGTAGCAGCCTAACTATATGGGGACTTTCAAAGAGAAAGTGATCCCAGAAGGAAGAAAGTATCATACACTATGTCAAAAGAGTAAAATGGGTTGAACATACAGATAAATTTATTTTTAAAGCCTATAAAAATGACACAGCATTTGATAATTTAAAATAATAGAATTAATAACACATAAGTCAGGAGGGACTGGGTCAAAAAGTTTTATTATAATCTATATGGCTCTCTAATAAATATTGGCAAATCTGACCTACTGTCCGTTTTTAGAATGGGCCAGAACCTCAACATGGCTTTGCATTTTTTACATGGTAAAATAGGGATTGCATTTCATGACAATGTTAGTCAGCTTTCCATCACTATAACACCTACCTGAAATAATCAACATATAAAGAAAAAGGTTTATTTTGGCTCATATTTTTGAAAGTTCCAGTCCATGATCAATTGGCCCTGTTGCTTTTGGGCTATGGCATTGCAGCTGGTCATGATGGGGTCAGTGGCAGAGTAAAACTGCTCATCTCATGGACAAGGAGCAAAGGAGATCAGGATCCCAACATCCCTTCAAGAGCATATACACTTAATATACAAACTGTAGCAGTGGCGCATGAACATTATATATAATTTGAGTCTTCATAAGTCAATTCTTATTGGGACCCAGTACACTCATTCATTTATGTTTTCTCAATGATTGCCTCTATGCAACAATGGCTAAGTTGTTACAAAAAAGACACTGTGACCAAAATACTCAAATATTTATTTCATGGCCTTTTATGGAATATTTCACCATTTCCTGTTCCAAAATCCCAGTCTCATTCGCTGGTATTTGTGACTAAGTTTTGAATTCTAAACAGTTTAGATTCACTTGTAGCATTCCATATTGGTTTTGGACTCTAATGATGATGTGGACTTGTCTAAGATTTAGACAAAAAGTATGTATATAGATATGAAAATATGCCCAACACCATCTTGTCAATAGGGAATTACAAGTTAAAATAGCAATAAGATACAACTTCATACCCATTAGAATGACCAACATCTGCAAAATTAACAGTATCAGTTACTGGGGAGGATGAAAAGCAACAGAAATTGTCATTCATTGCTATTGGGAAATGCAAAATGTTTACACACTTTGGAAAGGGCTTAGCAGTTTTGAGACAGGAGAGATATTCGAGATGAGTTTCTTATATTACCAGAAAATAGAAAAGTGCTCAAAAAATTCTCCCAATGATCAGGGTATGTTAAGAATATCCAGGAAGCGAGGCGGAGTGGCGCATATCTGTAATCCCAGCACTTGGGAGACTGAGACAGGAGAATTTCAGGTTCTAGGACAGCATCAGCAATGTGGCGAGACTCTAAGCACCCTAGAGAGACCTGTTTCAAAACAAAAAATAAAAAGGGTGAGGGGTATAGCTCGGAGGTAGAATGCCCCTGGGTTTAATCCTTAGAACCCCCCACACAAAAAGAATATCCAGAAGCAAACTGAACAAGCTTCCATCATCTCAAATCGGAACAGTTTCACCAACAAATTAAAGTAGTATCATATTTTAATCCAAAGTATGAAATAAATTTCTAAGAGTCAATATTCATATAAATGACTAATTAAATAAAGAAGGAAAAAAGGAGAATAGACACTTTTGTGCAGAAGAATTCTTCCCTCCAGGAGATAGAGCTGCAGTCTCCACTACCTAAGCATGGGTTGTACCTGTTGACTTTCTTAGAAAGAATGCATTATGGAAAACTGGAGAGGAAGTGACTTTATAATAGAGTTGAGAAACATTCCCTCAGCCAGGTGATCAAGGTTAACATCAATTAGTTATGTTACTGATGTGTACATTTGATTTGATGTGATGAAAATGACATTTTGCCCATATGATTTTCCTTCCCAAACTCAATTACCATAGTCTAATCATAAGAGAAACATCAGAAAAAATTCCATTTGAGGAACATTTTACAAAATAGTTGACCAGTACCCCTCAAAATTATCAAAGTCATCAAAAACAAGGAAAGTCTGAGAAATTGTCCCTGCCTAGTCAACCTAAGAAGACATAATAAGTAAAAGTAATGTGATATTCTGGGTGGGATCCTGGAACATAAAAGAGACATTAGGCAAAAACTAAGCAGATCTTAATAAATAGTGGACTTTAGTTAATAATCATATATATTAATATTGGCTTGTGTTCACTGTGACAAATGTGCCATACTGATATAAATTTAAATAATAGTGAAGCTTGATGTGGTATATATGGGAACTCTGTTTTATAGTATTTTTATAAATCAAAAAGTTTAAAAACAAAAACACTTATTTTAGAAAACCTGAATCTTCACCTAAAATATAAATATTTTACATGTATGAAATATAAAAATGATACTGGATATATTTAATACTATGATTATTTATGATTATTTTTGATTATCTTATTTAATGCAACTTATTGTTTATCATTGAAAAATTAAGAGCTAAACACTAATAGGTTTTTGACAAACAGGAGTTAACTATCTGGTGATTGGAATTTGTTTTTTTTACCTCATATTAATAATTCATCTTTATGGAAGTGTAATATTAAACTGACAATTAAATGTGTATGATGGATGTCTATCTGAAATTACTCTTGAGCTTTAAATTATGGATTTTACACCTGATGTATTCCAGTGTGCGTTGATAACAAATGGCAAGCGCTTCTGCATCACAGCCAGCTAAATGATCTCCATTAACTTGAAGGTAAATATCCCTTCATGCTGTGTTTGCACAAAGCACAGCATACTTTACAGATCAGGTGTATGAGAAATGCATTTAATTGGATATTAGTGAGACTGACATGCACGTGAAAAATGCATCATTAACTGAGAAGTAATTTGAAGGTTACCTCTGTCTTTTTTGTACAAGGAGTTTGTATAAATTAATAATGCTCTTTTGTATTTATGTGATGCTCAGGAGTTTTGTGCTTAAATTTAACACAACAATAACATGAACAAATTATAACCAATTACTCAAGCCAGAAGCTTAAGTTTCCATCCATACACCTGCTTTATTTTAGTCACTAACTTTTAACACCCAACATGCTTATTAATAGAAACTTTAGAGTGATTAGACAATTAATCATTCTGAAATCCAGATATACAAATTAATTATTAAATGAACCGATACCACAAATGTAGGAGCTCATTAGGAAAAAGAAGTGGCAGATATTTATTTCATGATGAGGACACTAAAAATTATAAGATAAATAAAAGTTTTAGGTACATTGTATAATCGGGAAAAAAAAACAACCTAGTTTTTTTTAGGTGTGTATGTATGGAGTGGCAGATCTCATCTAACAGTCTGGTCCATTATTCCAAGGGTTTGGAGAGGCTGCTTTTTAAAATTCATAGTCAGATTACATCCTAGTTCAAATACATGTTAAAATCTGGGATTTGTTCATCTTGCTGCTTCTCAATAATTAATGAATTGCATTTTTTGTTAACATCTGATCTTCATACATCTTCAGAGAGTAGAAGGAAGAGATTAAACAGAGTTCATGAGGCAACACAGCTGGCATGGGAAAGAGCAATAGTAGAATCTGGTCAGCTTTCCTTGAGCACCTAATTCTTTTGTTTTTGCTTAAAAATTACTTTTGACTTTGTTCTCTATTATATCACAATTCTGGTAGAGAATGGAAAAAAATAAAATTAATTAATAAACCCTATTAGGAAATTCAGTAATATGAAAATATTGATTGAAAATCTATACCAGTGTTTTCTAAATTTACCAAGTTATAAGAATTACTTTAAATGTGTGTAGAGGTCAGATTTCTGGGAATGGCCTCAGATCTCATTAATGAAAAACTGTTAAGAAAGTGGTCTAGGAATCTAGGTGATTTTCATCAACAAAATCATTTAGAAACCCTTGATTTTTTTCACCTCAAATTTTCGATTATGTACTAGACTAGAATCTAGTGGATTTGAAATTATTTCAAAAATTTTAACATTAATATTTCACCCACAGCATAGTCTACCAAAAACACTCCAGTATTCTATATCATATGTTTCTAGATCAACTGGCTAATCTGCCAAAATTTTATCCTCATGAACCGCCCACAAGTTACACATTTCTTAGGTTACCAGGGGTTTCCTAGGTTACATAATACATTTTTAGAAATTAATAATGTACTACAGAAAACATTCATTCTCTCTCTCTCTCTCTCTCTCTCTCTCTCTCTCCCTCTCTCTCTCTCAGTTATATTTCAGATATAAACAAGATCAGCCCCATATTTTTATAAATTGTTGTATATCAAAGTCTGTTTTATATTAATACAAGTTATATGATTTAGGCATACAATTCTATGTTGAAAAATGCATTCAGTTTTGTAACCAACACCATGATCAAGATAAACATATTTTTTACCTTCAAAAGTTCCCTAATACCCTTTCAAAGCTTACATGAAAATTTAGTGCTTATATTACCCACATACAAAGTAAGTCCAGTTAAATGAGGATGCTCCTCTCCCTTCCCTTTGAGTATCAATAATAAAGTTATTTACTGAAATATTAGAACTCAGTTCTGATTACCCCCATTGCCTCTGTTTTTCTGTAGAGTAGGTCAGAGTCTTAGCTAAACAGTCTACAGTACATATTATGATAAAGCATTTATCTTGAAAAATTACTGGGAACTCCAGAAAAAGTCATCTTTTTCAACTACAGTTAACAAGTGCACAGCTCTCACACAGAGAACTGGCTTGGGTATGAGAGCATCGTGCATTTCCTTATACACAGTGGTTTCCTGGTAAATATTTAACTCACTCCCTGGGGGAAAAAAACTTTAAAAAAGAAAAAAAAAAAGACCTGATTTGGAGTGCTTGACATGAAGTATGGGTTTTGAAAGAGATTGCTAATAACAAGCTCTCAATAGCTCATGTGAGTAAATACCACTGATGGAGTGTATCATTGATTACACTCAAAATTGAAATATTTTTTCTCATGTCATAAGTTGAAAAGAAACTAAAGACAGAATAAAGAATAGCAATGACAATTGAAATTGTCTATGTCCATAGAGCTTCACCATTAGGAAAGAGAATTGAAACAACTATAATCCTGTTACTCATTCTTGTCCCTTTAAACACACACAGAACATTATGTCTATAAACAGTCAAGAACTTCACTGCTCCACCAGTAAAATCCTACAATTCCAGGAAAATAATTTTTCCCTCCACATACATACCACAATCACAACAATATGTTGCTCCTCTGGGTACAGAGTTTCCTTATTAAATGACAGTTTATGTATCATGACTAGCTTCAAAACTCTCACCATAGAGTGTTCAGTAATCATAAATTGTTAAGTCACAGTCTTTGCCCAAACCTAATCACTTCCCCATATTTAAGATTTTTATTATGCCATTTGAGTCCAGAAATCAAAACTTTATAAATAAGTTTCCTTGACCAACACCTTTATAACACCACTAAGACTGCATTGTAGTGGTGTTCACCTTTACAGCAAGCAGTCTGTCTAATAAACTGAGATTTGTTAATTAAAACTTTTCTCCTGAATTTTTTTAAAAATTTGGATTGAACTAATCAGAATTATATTTTTCTGGTAACTGAAGTATTACAAGTACACAGTGATACAGCTCTTGTGCTCACATATAGAGTGTTGGATGCATTGTGAAGAAAGAACCTTGACTGCAGAATTGTCCCTTACTGTTCTGAAGTCCCTCTCTTTGCAGTCATTGATGAGGAAGCTGAGTACTGCCACTTGCTTGAGCTTTGGGAATCCATAAAGAGGAGGCACAATTTAATTACATACCCTGATTATTTCTGACTCCATACTTGCTGCCCAACGGCCTCCAGATTAGAGCAGTGCACATTCATTCGATCACAATAGTCCTTCAAAAGCTATCCTTTCCTTAAAATTAGACTTGACCAATGATAAACCAGGTCATACAATATTGATCTGGACACCAAGCATTATATTTAAGACATACCTCCTATTGCCAAATTATTTAAGAGCTCTTTCTCTCGTGTATTTGTAAGAATACATAATTATATAAGGTTACTGAGTCACTCTGACACACACACACACACACACATACCTTGTTTAATTAGTTTGATATAACTCTTTTATTTATTCATCTACATATTTATTTAAAAGAGAGAAAAGACTACCTTCAGCATGACAGATGTGGAACAAATTTGATTAACAGCTACCTTATAAAACCAATGAGCTATAGAACTACTCTAGATCTATAAGTCCAAGACCATGGTTTCTATGTCTTCCAAGGATCATTGTAAGTTCAATAAACTTGTTATCAGATTCTTTAATTTATTCTTAGGCAAGACCATTTATATCCATATAATAGTTGTAAAATTTTAAAAGGAAGGGATCATACCAATATTCCTCTCATAAGAATTCCTCTGCTTTTAGATAACTATGTAGATGAATAAATAAAAGAGTTAGTTACATCTAACTCATTTACCAATGTGTGCGTATGTGTGTGTGTATCAGAGTGATTCAGTAACCTTATGTATTTATGTATTCCTAGAAAATATATATATGAGAGAGAGAGAGAGAGAGAGAGAATCAGAAAATTATAGAATTCAGCTTCCTTTGGTTGATGTAATACGATGTGTAGTGACAAAGTGACAATTAACCATAAAACTATAGCTAATGATATAGGAAATACATAGAGCTAAAATGAATGAATTCTTCATTTCTCTCAAGAAGCACATCATTTTTCTATGAGACTTGTATGGAAATAGAAGATTCTCTTAGAAATAGAAATACACTCAGGAATATGACTTTTCTCATTCAGAAAACTGTTGGCTAGATGCGCCCTCTTTGTTGTACCTTTACCTCTATGAAACACATGATGCCTTTCGGCTTTGATATCAACACATGGCAATGATGCTTTTTTGAAAGAAGATTAAAGTCATGCACTGTAACTCTTTATAATTATGGGCAATCAAAAGAAATTTGTTGCCACATCACTTGTTTCTATTGGCAGTGGTAAGTTATTTCCTATTTACAATATGACTTTCATCTTATCGTGCTTACATTTCCATTTAGTTGTTCAGTTTCTCTTCTTTTTTTTTTTCTCACAGTACTGGGGATTGAACCCCGGGGCTTCTACCTCCGAGCTACACCCCCAGCCCTATTTTTTATTCTTTATTTTGAAACAGGGTCTCACTAAGTTTTGGAGGGCCTCATTAAGTAGCTGAGGTTTGCTGCGAACCTGAGATCCTCCTGTCTCAGCCTCCTAAGTAGTGGGATTACAAGCGTGCGCCACCACGCCTGGCTTATACAGTTTCTTAAAATAGTAATGTTTAGACTCTCAAACTGTGTTGTATTCAGAAATTATCAATTTTTAATTTTATTAATATTTGTATTATTTATTTTCCCACTAACATCATGAACTTAGTCAAATGAAGCAAACATTTTTAACATTCTGGGCAAGAATTCCTGGAAGTAGATTTAGGAAACAATAAATAGAACATAACAACAGTGCAAACCATATAATTTTGCACATACATGGCTTTTATCTAAATTCATGGGGATGCTCAAGAGGATAATTTCAATAATACTATAAGCGAAATGTGCTTCTAAACTTATTTAATTCACCTCTGAAGGTGTCATAAACTAATATTGTTGATTCAGTGCAGACCCAATTATTTTCCCCATGATAAAAATACTATTTACTCATGATTGGATGAAAGCAGAATGAATGGAAACTAATAGTCACTCAAATTCCTGGGGACTATTAACCTCATTTACTCCTCACAGTATTTGGTTACGATAAAGAAATGGAATGTAGAAAAGATAGTATGTTCACGCTAACATTTGGTACTGTTTAATTCAGTATAACTCAGGCTAAGTTGTAAGGATAGCAAGCCAAAAATCTTAGTGTCTTCATACAAGGATTACACTTTGCTCACAATTTATATCCATTTTAGTTCAATGGGTGCACGAGGGAGGGGGAACACAGGGCATTGGTTTTACGTTGTTCTCATTCAGGGACTTAGGCTGATCTAGCTTCCATGAGGAATGCTGCTTAGATAAGGAAGAGAAAATGGCAGATCATACACCAGAGGGCTGCACCTACAGTGACTGACCCTTCCATTTCACTGGCAACACAAGCCTAGTAGCTATCCTTAACCTCAAAGAAATAAGGAAGTCCACCTCTTCCACTCACATGACAAAAAAAAGAGAGATGCATAACAAATATTTTTGGTACTGGAGATTGAACCCAAAAGCAGTCTACCTGTGAGCTACACCCCCATCCTTTTTAAAATTATATACACACACATACAGACACACACACGCGCGTGCGCACGCGCACACACACACACACACGCACATATATATATTTTAAACAGGATCTCACTATGTTGCTGAGGGTCTCACTGAGTTGCTAAGATAGGTCTAGAACCTGTGATCCTCGTGTCTCAGCCTCCCAAGTACTGAGATTACAGGTGTGAGGCAATGTACCTGGTTGGTATATGTTTTTAATAGATTTAATGAGGTCAATGGGAGCAATTTCTATATGAAAACAAACTGGATTTAAAAATCCTAAAGACATTTTTCACTTTAACTTGTATGAAGGGTTCTATACTCCTAGTGAATCTCCATCCTATAGTTTCTCCTTTTCTAAGCATGGATATAATCAATCGTAATGTATTTTATCATGTTAGAAACCAACAAATTAGGCATATCTTTTGGTAACTCATGAAACAAAGAGTACTAAGAACCTTCAGGAATCAGTCAAGTGGCAGAAGTTGCTATGTATCCATAGGAAGGCAGTGATGAAAAACTGAGTCCTGTAGGGAGAACCGCACACTCACTCAGGAGCTCTTCTATGCACTTATGTTTGTGCCTTAAGCAAGATCCTACTGCTGCCACAGTACTTCTAGTAACTAGACTGTGCTAAGAGACAGAGGTGTCTCTATCGCTTCACCGGGGCAGTACAATGTCACAGTACACTGCAATGATACACTCTGCTGCTTTGCCTTATACCTATCTGCTTCTCCTCCCAGCAAAGATTTCAGGCTATATAGCATTTAATTATTATGTGTGATACGCTAGACACTCAGTAACAGAAGGAAAGGATGAAAGATGAAGAATTCGTGATCTCTGGCCTGGAGGAGCTTGCTATGAGGAGTGAAGGAGAAATGCCAATAAATTACGGTACCATATGGTTAGCACTATAGCAACAGCTCAAACCTTCACCAGGGAGACACAAACTAATCGACTCTGCTTGAAGGAGTTCAAGGACTTTTCCATGAAACTGGTTATATAGTTGGATTAAAAGTTTCCCATGTACAAAAGGTGGGGAAGGTCTTTAACAGAAAGAAGCCAGTCTATACAAAGATGCATAGTGACACAGTACTGGTATTATAGACTAGAGAGTCATGAGAAGATTGCAATGAGGAAATGACAGAGGTTTTATTGTTGCTGTTAGCACTATAGTTGTTTTAATTAAAGGAACAAGATGATCAGATTTGTTTCAAAGGAAAACAAGTCCCTGGCAAAACAATCATTTTAGCATTTAACTTTTCCTTTTATTTAATTATACCAGTGATTCGGTGCTACTTCTTGCACAATAATCCCGTGGATCCCATAGTACCTCTGTTTCATGCTACTAATCCCACAAGATATTACCCTGTCCACAGGTATGTATTTTCTTCGTTGGTTACCTGTTTAACAAATTTTACAGGCAATCTTCTCCTTTCCCTAGACCCGCTGATGCTCTCTTCAGTTTCAGTATCTCATTCCTCATTTCATGTAATTTCCCTTCCCTTTCCTTCCTTTTGTTTGACTGACAGCTTTGGGACCACATATGTTTTGCTTTTCCTTGATTAAAGTCACCCGTGAGGGTTATTTTGTCTAGATCTTATCTCGACAAAATCATTATGTTGTAGATAAAGCAAATAACATTGTTCTCGGGAAATCACCAAGGTCTGATTTAAATCACCACAATTCATTTGAAAGGTTACTTCCAAAAGAATCAACTGCTTATTATGTTTGCTTTAGTGAAAACCAAAAGGGTGAAAGAATATTTGTCCTGTTCATCTATTCCACCTCCAGGAGTACATTGTGTATCATACAGGATTCACGTATTGAAAACTATAACAGGAATAAAGGTGGCCAAACGGTTCTCAGAGAATCCTGTCATCTAACATAGAATCACATTGTATAACATGTCCTATACCTCTGGATACTTTAACATGTTGATGAAATCAAGCACAGTAAATAATAGTAAATTTATTACTTAATACTATAAAAGTATTAATGAAACATTAAGTTTTTTCCTCCTAAGTATGCCACTACTTCTTAATATCAGTATCTTATACTACTACATATTCAACAGTCATTTATCCCTCTTGGAAGTCAAAATTGGAAGTGTGACAGTGTTTGTCCTTGAATCTCCATGTGCACGTTAAACATGCCTTCTTCAACATTAATAAATATTTATTATTTTAACTGTTCATAAGGTATATTATTATATTTGATTTGAAAGAAAGTGTTACCACACCTTATTGCCTTATTTACAGCCAGATGGAGCATTAAATACTTCACCCAGGAAATCGTATTAGATTTGGATTTATATTTTATATGTTAACACAGGTTATCTCCATGACCCATTCCCCATCGAACTCCACTGTCCATGATCTATTTCTCTCAGACTTGAAAATGATGTGGAGTCTTACAACACCTTCCCCAGAGGTGATCTAACCCTTCTTGTGAATAGATTAAATTTGATGCAGTGTTTTGAAATGGAATTAGACCCTGACTTACAAATGACCATTACATTGGCTTCATTCCTTTCATAAAATAATCTCTTCAGAGGCCATCTTGGACATTGCTATGGAAGTCAACAAGGAAATAAACACACTGAACATAGCCTCCCAGCCAGGGATCGTCCACTCACCACCACTCTCTTCTCTCTTAGTCAGGATAGACTGAAGGCTAGTTAAAATGGAATCCTGCCTGACCATTACTTGGCATGGTGCTTATTTCTTTCTTCCTTTTTTTTTTTTTTCGTGGTACCCGGGGATTGAACCCAGGGGCGTTCTACCTCCGCGCTACACCCCCGGCCCTATTTTTTATACTTTATTTTGAAAC
This sequence comes from Glis glis, assembly GCA_004027185.1. Classification (NCBI taxonomy): domain Eukaryota; kingdom Metazoa; phylum Chordata; class Mammalia; order Rodentia; family Gliridae; genus Glis; species Glis glis. The sequence continues at coordinate 14,856 of PVJS01041051.1, forward strand.
CAGGTCTCACAAAGTTGTGGAGGGCCTCACTAAGTAGAGAGAGAGAGAGGGAGAGACAGAGAGAGAGAGAGAGAGAGAGAGCTAGTGAGCTGAGGCTGGCCGCGAACCTGGATCCTCCGGTCTCCACCTCCCAAAGTACTGGGATTACAAGCGTGCACCACCATGCCCGGCTTATTTCTTTCATCTAACAGCAACCTATCCCATCCTAGTTACTACAGCCCCAGCTGGTAGTTTTCCCAAAGAGCACCTGGGAGACTGAAATATAAGTCAGCTTCCACTACCTAGTTCCTCTTGTTGGATTGATGTGGTCACAAATATCAAGTATAATGAATACATGGTGGAGAGCATTTTTCTCTGATTCTCCCTATTGTAGCACATGCAGGATAAAATGAGGTTATAATAGTTATCTGTAAATTTTAAAAAATGTCATTGTCTCTTTTGCACCTGGTTATTTCAAATTAAAAGTTTGGAGCCGGGCGTGGTGGCTCTCTCTCTCTCTTTCTCGCTCTCTCTCTCCCTGTCTCTCTCTCTCTCTCTACCTAGTGAGGCCCTCCACAACTTCGTGAGACCCGGTTTCAAAATAAAGTATGAAAAAATAGGCCCGGGGGTGTGGCGCAGAGGTAGAGCGCCCCTGGGTTCAACCTCCGGTACCGCAAAAAAAAAAAAAAAAAAAGGACTGGGGGTGTAGCTCAGAGGTAGAATGTCCAGTACCAAAACAAAACAACAAAAAGTTTGGGTATTAGGAAGATATCACTGTACATTAGGTGAAGTGATAGCTATTGGAATGGAATATACTGATTTTTTTTTTTTTTTGCGGTTCCGGGGATTGAACCCAGGGGCATTCTACCTCCGCGCTACACCCCCAGCCCTATTTTTTTTTTATACTTTATTTTGAAACCGGGTCTCACGAAGTTGCGGAGGGCCTCACTAGGTAGAGAGAGAGAGAGAGAGAGCGAGCGAGCTGAGGCTGGCCGCGAACCCGGATCCTCCGGTCTGCGCCTCCCAAAGTACTGGGATTACAAGCGTGCGCCACCACTCCCGGCTTCTGATTTTTTGATAATGAAAAATTTTGGTATAAAATTCTCAGATCCTTCTGTCTGTGGTACATATACATTATAGGATATTTTTCATCATCAAAAAGAACAAAATCCTGTCATTTGTGAGAACATGAATAGAACTGGAGATCATTATCCTAAGTGAAATAAGCCAGGCACAGAAAGACAAGTACCGTATGATATCACTCATATGTGGGATATAAAAATGATGACCTCATAGAAGTTGAGAGTAGAATATTGGTTAACAGGGACTGTAAAAAGTAAAGGGAAGGGAAGGATGGACAAAGGTCAATGATGGGTAATAAATTACTGTAAAGAGAGAAGCAACAATTTCTGGTGTGCTAATGCACAGTAGGGTTACTATAGATAACAATAATATATTCTATATTTCAAAAAACGATAGGAAAGGATTTCAGATGTTTAGTCATAAAGAATTGAAAACTGAGAAAATACTGTTTAAGCTTCTTTAAACAATATGCAATATATACATGTATCAAAACATAATGACAAGCTGGGTGTGGTGGCATAAACCTAGAGACAGGAGGATTGCAGGTTCAAGGACAGACTCAGCAAATTAGCAAGACTCTCGGCAACCTAGGAAAACCCTGTTTCAAAACAAAAAATAAAAAGGGCTGAGGGTGTAGCCAAGGGTAGAATGCCCCTGGGTTCAATCCCCAGTACCACAAACAACAACAACAACAACAACAACAACAAAAATAGCAATATACTATTAATATGCAGAATTTTAGCCAAATGTGGTGGTGCACGCTTGTAATCCCATACTTGGGAGACTGAGACAGGAGGATTGCATGCAGGTTCACAGCCAGCCTCAGCTACTTAGTAAGGCTCTCTGCAACTTAGTGAGCCTTGTCTCAAAATAAAGAATAAAAAATAGGGCTGGGGTGAAGTAGAATGCCCCCTGGGATCCATCCCCAGTTCTGTAAAAACAAAAAATGTAGAATTTTTATTTTCATATATTAGTTAAATAAATTTAATTTTAAAAACTCCCAGATCCTGTAGAGAGAATATTTCAGACCCTTAGACCCATGGAAGTGCTAGGAATGAAGAGAATTAAGTTTTTTCACTGAAAATCACTACTGATGCCATTCTCACAAAGAAAATGCCATGGTGTGGGTCTTCCGAACTATTGCAATCACCTTGAGTTTAACTAACTGTTGGCTTAACCATTCATTCTTTGTCAGAAGGCTCCGATCCTTATTTTATTGCCATTCTCCTTCATTTTTACTGACAAGTCTCTCAGAATTATCAGGTCACAGCTCTACCTTATTCACATCTCTTACAAAACACCTGCCGCCAATGCTGGATGTCTTTTCCGTCCCCATTTTGGACACATAGTACAGTTATTCCACAGTTTGAATGGTATGGACAAAAGACAGCAATTTGGAAAGATTTTCCTGGTAGTTTCTCTGGAAAGAGGGACTGGGACTTTTTTATATACCAACCAATCAAGAAGCCATGTGAAAGGCACTGATTGATATAGGCACCACTTTGGGAGCCCCAGTAATTTTAAACAGGATGGGGACTACATGTGCACTCTTTTGGTCATACTGCTTATTGAGAAGCTTAGGCATTAACTTGGATCTTTATTGAAAACACAGTATCTCACACATTAGGGGTTATAACTAGAGACATTCAAGATTTTAGAAAATATGACCAAAAGATCACAATAGACAACTGTAGAGGCTGTTTCAAAGTGTTCCTCTTTGTTTTCTCCGGGGGTCTTCTCAGAGAACTACCTCACTCCCTTATGTCTGCCCTACATGGTGTTACCCTTAAAATGGAAGTGGTCCACTGTGGTTAGTGGGACACACCTCTAATCTCAGTGACTCAGAAGGCTGAGGCAGGAGGATTGCAAGTTTGAGCCTAGCCTAGACAACTTATCAAAATAAAAATGAAACATATTCAAAAAGCTGGAATGTAGTTTAGTGGTAGAGTGCCCTGGATTCAATCCCCAGTAACAGAAAAAAAAAAAAAAAAAAGAAGCCGGGCGTGGTGGCACACGCTTGTAATCCCAGTACTTTGGGAGGCAGAGACCGAAGGATCCGGGTTCGCGGCCAGCCTCAGCGCTCCTCTCTCTCTCTCTCTCTCTCTCTCTCTCTCTCTCTCTCTCCCTTGTCTCTCACTCTCTCTCTCCTTAATGAGGCCCTCCACAACTTCGTGAGACCCGCCCGGTTTCAAAGTAAAGTATAAAAAATAGGGCCGGGGGCGTAGCT
>PVJS01041052.1:0-18141 GCA_004027185.1 Glis glis
GGTCTCACGAAGTTGCGGAGGGCCTCACTAGGTAGAGAGAGAGAGAGAGAGAGAGAGAGAGAGAGAGAGAGCTGAGGCTGGAGAGAGAGAGAGAGAGAGCTGAGGCTGGCCTCGAACCCGAATCATCCGGTCTCCGCCTCCCAAAGTACTGGGATTACAAGCGTGCGCCACCACGCCCGGCTCCAGTCTTTTTTTTTTCTGGCCAGCATAATCATTTGGTTAATTTATTTTGTTTTCAACAATTGTTTAAAATAGTGTTTTAATAGAAAAATGGTAACATTTTCTGTACTACAACAAATACAATTTCACTGTTTCAACTTAGTCTTTGGAATAAGAAAAGGAGGAAGATTACCTTGTCATAAACATAATTGGTTGATTAATTTCTAGTATATAGATGTATTATTTTGTGCTTCAATAGAAATATCTAAACATTTCCATGATAATTAGATAATTTTAATAGTATTATGAATTCGACTTTAGAAATATTTGAGCTTCAGACAACCTAGTATCAAAATGGTTTTATTTTGTATTTTATTACTTATATTTAACTGTTTAATATAAGAATCTAAGCATTCATGATAATCACTACTGGTTGTATTAAGCTCTCAATATTTCTAAACTTAGTGATTCTTTGAGGAGAAGCTAGCTGAAATTGACTTAGAATATCTTTACTTTATAGAGAGGCCAAATTAATAATAAACAAAACTTTTGTAAGAATAACTGAGAATGTGATAAATATAGTATCCCAAGCCATAGAAAACACAATTGTTTATTCTACCATAGTCATTAAATTAAATTTCTTAATTTGCATATCTTGCTCCCAAATGACAAAAACCTATCATTTTTTTGAGTTATTTTTAATTGACAAATAGTAATTTCATAAATTTATAGGGTACAATGTGTTGTTTCCACAATGTATACATTGTGGGATGATGAAATCAGGCTCAGCAAATCTACCACCTCAAATATTTATCATTGCTTTGTGATTAAAAAATTTAAAATCCTCTCTTCAAGTTGTTTTGAAATATTATTTATAGTGACTGTGCTAAGCAATAGAAAACCAACATTTATTTCTCCTAACTTTCACTTTGTACCCATTATTGACAGTTTCCATTTTCCCAGTACACTCCTGACTCTCATCTTTCTCTTCTCTACTTCTATGAGTTCAACTACTTTAGATTCCACATGGAAGCAGAATGATATAGTATTTGTCTCTCTGTGCTTGGCTTATTTCATTTAACATAATGTCCTGTAGGTTCACACATGTTGTATCAAATGACAGAATTTACTGAATTTTAAGGCTTCTTAATTCATATTTCTCTTATATCTATTATATATTTCTCTTATATATATCTTATATATATATATTATAAGAGCAGAAACTTGTATGAAATTAATTACTACTTACAAGAGTTCATAAGGAAAGATGAGTTAAGTTGAAATAATTATTCAGTAGAAGGATATAAAGACTGAAGACTGATTTCCTAGTTCTAGTGTTCTTCCCACTAGATTACAAAATGCTGATTTTCATTGGGAATCGACAACACATTTAAATCTTATTTTAAGTATCCAGTTAAAATTATCAATGTGATGGTATTAAGTAATTGTCAATTAGCATTACTTTGGTTTGTAGAAGATGATCTAATGTTTAAAGTTAAAACACCATAACATGTAATATAGTGTGAAGAAGAAAACAGCCACCACTTGAGGGGGTACAGAGGAAGGACAGCTGTTTGTTCATTTGTTTTTTCTCTTTCTTCTAGTTGTCAGTTGGACCAAAATGGTGACAAGAAAGTTTGAAGAAGATTTTGAAGATATAGATTTAGTTTTAGAGTTCTGGAAATAAAATGGAAGTATCTGTGAAATTAGGAAAGGCATTTTAGGTTAGGTGGTAGATATAATGCTGGGTCACCTGTAAGCTTTTGATTTAGGGTAAAAACTGGATCAATAGGGCTGTAAACAAAGGGTGCAGTTAGTCTTGTTGCTCTTCGAGGATAGTGGGAGTAACCAATTGTCATCATTGCCTCCTTCTGGGAACTCATCCCTCGGGCAGCATAAGTTATGAGGCGACATTGTGGCAGAGGAAAATGACTTGTCAAAAGGGGGACCTATGGGCCTCTCTGAAGTCTCTGTGCGCAGGTCATGGTCTGGGGAAGGTGCTTCCGTTGAGGCCCCTGGATGGTTGTTCTGCGCCCATTAAAATGAAAACCTTGAACATTACAATTAAATGATTCATGATGTTGTTATGGAGGCATTAAACACATGAATGCTCGGACCTCCACTTAGTATTTAACCAGAAAGATCAACCATTGGTGGGTAATTGCCACTGTGTCAAACACTGACACTGATGCTGATATTTATGGCACGAATCAGTTTAAATTATGTTTTGGAGTATTCATTTCTTCTCCCACTTGAAGGTGAAAGAAAAGGAAGTGATTTTATTAAAAACTATTTATTGTGTACTATTTACCTGTAATCCTAAAATTGAGATTTCTATTGTCTTATAGGAAATACGCTAAAATAGAGGTGAGTGTTCAGCAGGGCAAATGGCTTTGTTTGTGTGCTTTTGCAGGCTCCTATTTATCCCCACCTCCCATCCTCAACCTTTGTCAGTTCCCCAAAGACTTCAGTTGTAACCCACTGTAGGACACCCTATAAAGAAATGGATTCTATAAAATTATTCTGCTGTACTCAGACGTGCTATTTAGTCAATGCTGACAGATCCCTGTAGCTAACAAGGCACTGTGTCAAAATGACATTTTTTTATAACTTGTATTACTGTTTTAAAATCTGGACTCCTGAGGTATAGACTTCTTAATCGATTTTACAGAGGCCATGCACAGTTCTGTAAAAATAATGCTGAATGTGAGTGTGTGCTTATTTGGAATGTGCAGAAAGAAATGGAATTTTAAAAACAATTGGTTGGAGAGCGTTATCTGTCTGGCATTTATTCTGCCCAAATAAACATAGGAGGTGATATAGGAAATACAAATATGAATTGGAGAAGTAATTAAATAACTTTATATTCATCATTTAATACTAAACACGATGCAAGATACAATGCCATGAAGTACCATAATATAGAGATAATGGTTTTCCTGTTTTACAAGTCAGTAAATTGAGTTCCAGAGAAGGCTAAGGGGATAAGCAATCTTTCCACTATCATATAACTGTTATCTATTCTACCTGGTCACGAGAGAGATAGCATCCCAATATATTATGCCTTAAAAGAAACATTGCCTACCCATTTCATGGGGGAATAAAGCAATAACATTTTCCTAATAAAAATAAAAAATAACAAATGATGCAGGTGAAGAAACTGTCCAAAGTCCTGGGAGATTTGAAATAAAGAGGAATAACTTATGGGAAATTTCATAAAAGAGGTACTATCTTATTTGAGCCAGGCAGGAAAAAAAAAGAATTTGAGAGATTTGAATAAAACTCCAGACCATTTAAAACAGAGCAAATCTAACTGCCCAATTCAGCAGAGCTGAAGATCCTATACTAGGTTCTAGGTTTTGTTTCTATATTGAAAAGGAGGATAAAGTGGACCTGGAGAAAAATGATCCAGACATCTCAGAGAAATCGAAGATGTAAATGGAAAGATGATGCTTGATGAAGGAATGCTCTAGATGCACTAGGGTGCACAATCTTAGCCATCATTTGCCACTGTTTTTATTTTTTAGCACTTCTGAAATCAGAATGGGTCATATCATGGGCATTATAATAAAGCATCATTATCAGATTTCAGGAGCAGCATTTTTCTTTCTTAATAATAGATAAAGTAGTCAGGATCCATGCAAAGATTGGGTCAATTTGCAGATATGACTGGTTTATATATTTTGTGATTTCCAGACTCATCATTTATTTTTTAAGTCTATTCTTCCCCACCAGTTTTCTCATTTTGCAAAGCAGTTCACATTACCCATGTCTTTAAAAACCTCCATGCTGGGTGTGGTGGTGCACACCTGTAATCCCAGTACTTGGGAGCTAGAGACAGTAGTATAGCAGAGTTCAGCCTCAACAAGTAGAGAGATTCTCATCAACCTAGTGAGACCCTGTTTCAAAAAATAAAATAAAATAGGGCTGTGAGTGTAGCTCAGAGGTAGAATGCCCCTGGGTTCAATCCCCAGTACTATAAAACAAACAAACAGACAAACAAGCACCTTTATAAGCACAGACAATCATATAAATGTTGGGGAGTCCCAAAGCTATGCTCGCTCTCCTCACCCCCTGCACAATCTCACAGCTATCTCTTAGACTCTTCCACTCCCTTGTCTTCAACAGATGCTAAAAACTTCACTTTCTTCATCTTTTTTTTGTGTGTGTGGTACTGGGGATTGAACCCAGGGACATTCTACCTCCGAGCTACACCCCCAGCCCTATTTTTTATACTTTATTTAAAGTATAAATAAACTTCATGGGTCTCATGAAGTTGCAGAGGTCTCATTAAGTAGCTGAGGCTGGCCACGAACTCAGATCCTCCGGTCTCCGCCTCCCAAGTACTGGGATTACAAGCGTGTGCCACCACGCCCGGCTTCACTTTCTTCATCTTCAGTCCCCACACTTCTAAAAACTACAAACTCAAACTCTAATTCCCAACCACCTTCCAGACACATCCAGTTCTGTCTAAAAAATACGTGTTTCATTATATCTTTCCCCTTAACAGGAGACCCCAATCTTGAACTCCTGATCTTAAAGTCAACATCAAAATCAACATATCCATCCCATTGAAAAAGCATAGTTTAGTAAGATTTTTATTTTTTTGCTTTTAACTCTTGCACCCACAACTGGTCTGAAAGTTTAGTTGATTATGCTTACTACAGCTATTTCGTTATTTTCACTAATTATTTTTGTTTTAACAATTAAGATGAAAGAAAAATTCTTACTTTCTGCAATAATTCTGTAATATTGAAGTGTTCAATACAAAATAAATACCTGTCTTTAATCTTCACTGTTAATAATTGTCAAACATTTATTTGGTATCATCTCTTAATTGTCCTTTGTATGAATCTATATAATTTTTCCATTTCTTTTTACCATGGCCAGTAATTAATTTCTGACAATATTTCCTTTGAACTACTGAATACCATGAATGAATAATCACTTACTATAAGATAAAACTGAACTTATCAGAATAGAGAAAACTCACGGCTAAAAAAGATTTTCTTACCTACAGACACATCTTAAAGGGTACTTTGGGGGTGCTTTTTCTGAATTTTGGGTGGAAAAGCAGATATTAAGTGTTGGTTTATCTTCGTAGCATATTTAAATGTTTAACTTTTATGTAAATGAAATATAATGGGAAAATTTAACATACAAAAGGTTTTGGATATATAACAATAGGCTGTATACATAGCTCATGGCTAAAAAAGATTTCCTTACCTACAGACATCTCTTAAAGGGTACTTTGGGGGTGCTTTTTCTGAATTTTGGGCGAAAAAGCAGATATTAAGTGTTGGTTTATCTTTGCAGCATATTTAAATGTTTAACTTTTATGTAAATGAAATATAATGGAAAAATTTAACATACAAAAGGTTTTGGATATATAACAATAGGCTGTATACATTTTCCTAATTAGCATGTATGTTACTAATAAGAATAATGTGGTATGAGATACTAATATAAGAATTTAAATGTTTTTCTAGATCAATTTAATATATACTCTGCTTTTTAAATAAAGTTTTTCTATTATCCTTAGTAAATTTGTCTAATTATATAAATTTTGATTGCAGTCTTCACTTTGATTATTTCAAGATAGGCTAATAAAGCTAATTAGCATTTTCAAATTTACATCTCTCATTCAATGACATAGACATTCCTCCTCTGAACTCATAAAAGATGATCGTGCATCATTTGTCTATTTCGCAATCTAAAGTTTATTTTTTATATAAGTGATGGCTGTCAAAATAAGATGAATACCATCCAAATCAACTTCATGGTCTGCTCTCCCAAACATAGAACGCATCTTTTCTGTGTGTTGTTGCATTGTGTGTGTATCAGAATTTTCTGATGTCTTATGGTATCCTTCAACAAAACATAAAAAAGGAAGAAAATACTTTTTGATTTGGTTTAAAAATATGAAATTGTTCTTTTTACCCAGTCAGCAACTTTGTGAGTTACTACCATAGATATTAAAATGATGTGTATATCCCAAACTTGTTAACTATATTTCTATTCTATATATTTCTTCTTTATTTCAAAGACAATTGCTGGTTTATCAGGATGATTTTATAGTCACATAGAATATGCATTTGTTTTATAAGACAAAAAGAAAGCTATTTAGAAAGCTATAACTAATTTCTTCAGTAACTAACTAGGTTTAAAATATTTTACAAAATAAATATTGTAAAATTACTTGGAAATATATATGATCAATTTTAATGGGCTTTGAATTTTAAAAGTACTATCATCTTATCTTCTTAAAGTCTAGAAAGCAATTTAGAATTCCAGAAGACAATCACACACACACACACACACACACACACACACACACACTCTCTCTCCAAAGAATAAAACTCTAGAAAGTGTGTTTTTCCCTGTGTTCTGTCTCAGAAAATATGACTTGAAGAAGAAACCTGAAGATAGTTTACTTTCTCTGTTAAGTCTAGAACATACAATAAGCTTCCTTCTCCAGAGTTCTGTTCTGTCTTCTATGGTCAATGTTTCTTTTAAGGGAATCTCCATACTACAGAATTCGAAAGTAGAGATGAACCCGGAGAAACCCACAGATATTTAGGAACTCAAAATAATCTTTTATACCTAAGGGGTTCCTCCCCAGAAACCAGGCAAAAAGCCCATTAAGTCCCTCTATGAATGTGAAATCACTGTCCTCACATAAGAAGTTCCAGAGTATTCAGTTTTCTGCTGAGCGAGAAAATAGAAGCCTAGAGACCTGCCTTAAATTCCCTGTGCTTCAAAGTCTCATTTGTAAAGTAGAGTAACAATTTTAACTATATCATCAGGCCTTGAGTTAATGTATGTACAACATTTAGAAAACCCTCTGGAGCAAAGGAAGCATTATTAAGGGTCAGCAATTATTACTACTTCCAAAGAAAATATTAGTCTACTTTTAATCTTTGAATCTTTTCCTGCTTAGACATTAAACCAAGGGCCCTGACGGGGAATTGTAACCACTGATCATAATATATTTGTAGTTTGAAGCAACTCCGGAGTCCCATCAGCCTCTGACAGAAGGATTCACTCTTCCATTTACAGATCCATTTCAAATGTCCATCATTGCTTGAAAGATGTGCCGTATCTCCTCGGGCAAAATTAGAAATCTCACCAGACCTACTCTCTCTCTCTTTCTTTCACACACACTGCCTACGACAAAAGGAGCTACACAATAGTTAAAGTGGTGAAGCAGATTTTAATCAGGGGGATTACAATAGGGGAAAAGAGACCTAAGCAAAGAACGGGCTCAATTCCAAGTACAGCATGGGCAAGTGGGAAGTGACAGCCAAGGAGCGGTATGGGGGTCAGTGGCTGGAAATTTACTAAGAGAAAATATCAGAGATAGGGGAAACAATTCTGGCCCGAAGACCCAAAAGGCTGAAGGCCTTCCAAGAACCACAGATAAATAGGGATTTGGATTTTTCTTACAGGAATTCAAGTAAAGTCTAATCAAAGAATATTCCCTCTTTTGAAAATGGGAGAATCTTTGCATAGTTGCCTGGAAATATTTCAGAATTGTTACATACTAGTAACTGCTATGTGGCTTCTGTTCTTTTCTGAATAGGAATATTTGCTATAGTGACTATTTCCCCTTTTTACCGCCATAGGCAATTTGTTTCTGTTTCATTCATTCATAGGCTTCCAAATAAAGGGAATCTACATCTGGTCCTGATGAAGGGCTGATCATACCATGTTGGTCTTTACGCCTGAGATCTTGAGTGTATCAAACATCGAGGTGCTTTCTTTGGGGAGAGCATTTTACAGGCAGAAGGTAGGGAAGTCAAATACCATCACAAAGTGAATAGTAATGGCGATAGGTGAAAGACTAGTAATCGATGAAGGAAAAAGAAGTCGCTTTAGCTTGTGTCCCCAGAAGCAGAGCCAAAGATGAATATTTGAGTAAATAATTTATTTAGAAGGTAACTGACACATCTTCCAACTACACACAGATCAATAAGCATCAAAGATATTACTCATTATCAAAATTTAAATAAACTAAAGAATAAACAAGAGCTAAAGATGAATCAGTGAAAGGTCTAGGAAACTGAGAAGTAATCCTTAGAGCTTTCTTTCCTGTTTTGTGTGAATGGTGTCTAGCCTAGAGTAATAAAGCAAGTCTTTTGTGAAATATATAGGTGACATCACACAGCAGGAAACACTTAGTTTATGAAAAATCTCCATGTAACACCATACATTATTATATAGTTCAGGGCACATTTATGGAGACACAACTCACAAAATCCACAGATCCTACGTTTGTTAACAATATGCATGCCTAAACCTGGGACATTCTGCTTAAAGTATTTCATACATAGGCACTCTTCTCCTTTGCAAATAGTATTGGTGTAGTCTGAAAAAAACACAAAAAAGATTTCCAGTTATGATCCTGTTAATTAGGGAGTAAGACCGGGACAGCTGCTTTCTTTCTTCTCCTAGTAGAATCTTCCCTCAAATGGTCAGCTGTTTAATTCCTTCCTCCCCAGAAGAGATAGCAGAAAGTATGGTGGAGTAGGAAAGTAAGCAAGGGCTATTAAGAAAGGCATTAAAGAGTATGCTAATTAGAAAGGCACTGCTGTGGGCAAATAGGGATTTATTCATCTAGGGAGCCTTCTCAGAAACTCTAAATCCAAACCTTGGAATTGTTCTAGTAAGGAACAAGGAAGTTGAGGTGTTTCTCCAGCAATTCTTGTTGTGTCTCCTGGGCTGTAAGTTACTTCAAGAAATGTTAATGGGATACTTGGGCAGAGAATGTTCAAGTAAACCAGGGAACATCCTCAGGTTGAGAGACACAAGTGTTCAGTGCGTGAATCTCAGCGTATGATAATTGTCCCCGGTCCACTGATGCGAGGCTGAGTTCCATGATTAGACAAGGAGACAGGACAAGGCAATGGTGGCACCTGTTATGCAGCCAAAGGAGAGGAAACTGATAGGTAATAATTCTGTCATTTTCATGGTAGAAAATCAATGTAAACTTTTTAATGTGAAAAATGCATCTAGACTATAATCAGTAAAAGAAAAATGAAATCAGTGTAATTATTAAAAGATGCAATGATAGAAAGCCAAAGAGGACATGGTGTGACAAACAAAATCACTAAAAGACAAACTAAATCTTAGAATAGTGTAAAATAAAAGTAAAAACATATCTCCTATATCCATAAATTCAAAATATCACCGACTTAAACACAGACTTTAGATATTTGACAGCCAAAGCAGACTGACAGTCCATGTTGATAAAAACATGTAAGTAGAGTTTATTTTTTTAAAAAAAGAAAATAAGCAAGCAGAAGGCGGAGTTTTAATGTCAGAAAGGTAAAATTTTGGATGAGAAGCATTAAGTGACATTAAAAATGAACTTTATGCCAATCAATAGCTAATTCCTCAAATGGAGATCTAACAATTATATCTACACACCCAACCAAGACAAAGACAGCATTCTTTATAAGTGTATATGAAACATTTAACATATGTATGCCATAAATCCATACTTAATTTCAAAGGCTTTAAATCATTCAATATGTTCACTAACCACAGTAGAATTAAGTTAGAAATCAATAACAAAAAGATAAAAGGGATATCTCAAAGCTCTTCTAAGTTAACTAATGCACTGTTAAATAATCCTGGAGTCAAACATGAGCTCTCAATGGAAATTTTAAAATGCTTTGGATTTAATGATACTGAAAATATTCATTTTACAACTCAAAATTTTTGTTCTCAACCTGATCTTTGGGTTTTAACGGATTCTAAAGAAAAAAAAAAACATCTGCAGATATTTTCGTGGTTGGATTGAATGTGCTTATTTGTTAAATATTATGAGTTTTGAAAGGGCAGACTAGCCAAGGCAATTTTAAAAAATGAAAATACATTTGAAGGACTTACACTTCCAGATATTATATATGACTCATGCAAATAAAAAATGTGATTAAATGTCACCCCATTAAGATTGGCTATTATCAAAAATACGAAAAGGAATTGCTAGTAAGGATATGCAGATGTTGGTAGAAATGTCAGCCAGTATAGACATTATGCAAAGCAATATGGAGTTTCCTCAAAAAAACTAGAAATAGAACTACTATATGACCCAGCAATCCCACTACTGGGTATATATCCAAAGGAACTGAAATCGGTGTTTTGAAGAAACATCTACACCCATATGCATATATTACAGCACTATTGACAATAGACAAGTTATGGAATCAACTTAAATGTACATCAATGGATAAATGAAGATAAGGTGGTATATATACACAATGAAATATTATTCATACATAAAATGTATGAAAATCTATCATTTACCACACATGAATAGAACTAGAAGACATTAAGTGAAATAAGTCAGATATAAAAAGAAATACTGCATCTTCTCACTAGTAGGTAGAACTAAAATTTTGATCTCATCAAAGTAGAGAGCAGGGCTGGGGAAGTAGCTCAGTGGCAAAACACTTGCCTAGCATGCATGAGACCCTGGGTTCAATCCCTAGAACCACAAAGAAAGAAACAAACCAACAAAGGAAAAAAAAGCGTAAAATAGTGACTACTCATGGAGGTGGGAATGGATTATTCAAAAGGATGTAGTTGAATAGAGGAAATGATGTCTAATGTTCTATAGCATAGTAGGATAACTACAGTTAACAACAATTCATTATATATTTCAATGTAGCTACTAGAGAGAATTTTGAATGTTCTCAACACAAATGAATGATAAATGAAGTGCCTCATATGCTAATTATCCTGATTTTACCATTACATATCGTATACATGTATTGAAATATCAAACAGTACCCCATAAGTATATACAATTATCATATGTGTTAGCTGGTTGTGGTGGTGCATGTCTGTAATCCCAATATTTGGGAGGTTGAGACAGGAGGATCTCAGGTTCGAGGACAGCCTCAGCAAGTAGTGATACTCATCAACCTAGTGAGACCGAGACCCTGTTTCAAAATAAAAATAAAAAATAGTACTGAGGTATAGCTCGGAGTTAGAATGCCCCTGGGTTCAATCCCCAGTACCACACGCATGCACACACAAATATACATATACATATTTTTTAATAAAATTGCCATAGCATTATAGTAGCTGACAGTTTGGTATTCATAAAATTTCAGACAACTAGACCAGTTAGATGAAATAGAAGACAGAATATCCTTGAAATCATACATTTATAGTCATCAAACTTAGCTCTTTGTAATGCAGTTGGAAAAAATATAGTCTCCTTAGTCATGGTTCAACTAAAAAAAATGAGGATCCTTGGCAATCATGTGAAAATTGGACAAAATGAATAAAGAGAATATTTTCATTACTTCATGGTCAGTAAAGATTTCATAAACATGATGTAAAATGAATTAATAACAAAGAAGTATAGATGCATGGAACTTAATTAAAATTAAGAAAACTTTATTAATCAAAACATACTATGGAAAGAATATAATTGACTATAATTTTATCATTTAGCCATCAATTCTATGGGTTGTTTTGCCTCTATAATTAGATTTGTTTTATTTCTTTTGTGGTCAATAAAGAGCCTTACTACAAATCACATATCTTTGTTTTATTACTTTAGGTATAGTAGAAAAATGATAGCTAAGAGTAGAAATCCAGTGTCTTAGACCATTCTTTATATGTTGGGCTTTCATTTGCAGCTAAATGAAAGGAGCTAGAGGGCAGTAAGTGTGATTAGGAGCATGTCTTTAATCCTAGTATTTGTGAGGCTGAGACAGGAGAACACAGGTTCCAGGACAACCTCAGCAACTTAGTGAGATCCTGATTCAAAATCAGGGGGATTTTGGGGATGTAGACCAGAGGTAGAATGACCCTTCAATTTCCAGTGCCATCCAACAACAACAGCAGCAACAAAGACTGAATATCTTTTCCTTTCTAATATGGCTTTAAAACTGACTCTATCTTCTAATATATTTAGTTTCTTTCTTGTGTATTAGGGGTGATCTTTTTTATTTTCTTTTTTCCCTTTCAGCCTTTCTTATTTCCTTCTTCCCATAGTCACTCAGTTTCTGATGTAATTGAGTTAACCAAAATATGTTGAATATTATAGTACATTCCTAATAACATTATCATCAATCTTTTCATCAAGATGAATTAATAAATATTTGAAGGTATCAGAGACCATCTAGTTAATCACAAAGTCAGTTTTGGTGTAAGTGTAGTTTTGCCATAAACTATTTCCCCAAAATTAAAAATAATAGAAATAAAAAATCAGAAGTATAACTGATATTACTCTCTCAAACCCTAGCACTTACTAAAATATATTACACTTACACCAGTAAAATTCTGAAAAAACTTTACTAAATAAATATTAAAATTAAAAAATTATTTTAAAATTACAAACAATATACTTGTGCTCATTTTCTTCCTTTTTAATCCCATGTCTACTCTGTTGCTTCTCATGGAATGCATATAATAAATAAAATGAACAACATATTTCTAAAAATTGTGAAAAATTTATTCTGGACAAAAACCATAGCATGCAAAGATATTCAATGTGATTTACCTTAAAAACAAAGAAACAAACAAGCAACAAAACACATACACAAAAAAATGCATGACAGGAGTGGAACAGTTGAAAATGTGGTTGAAGAGCTACGTTAAGTTTATGAATAAATGTGTTCCATTTCCCCCAAAGCTCTACATATTCTATGGTGTACAAACTAAAATATGTTCAAGTACCTCACGTTCTCACTGGACATACCAATCCCTAGGCCACATCGCAGAGATTCCCTTCTAGAACATCTGAGCTAAGAATCTACACTTTGGCAAAGCTCTTTTTAGCAATTTGAATTACAGGTTATTCATGAACTATGCTTTAGGAAACATGTGGAGATACTGAAACTGAGTTCTTCCTTTACTACCAGAAGGATACAGGTTTTCCTCTTCTTGTGTTCTTGTCTGTGAAATTATAAGTCAACAGACTACAGAAGGGTGAGTATAGGAGTATAAAAATTTATGTTATGCCAAGGAAAGATAGAAGATAAAAATGGCTTCCCCCACACAAGTTGGAGGGATCCCTGAAAGAGAGTAACCATTGAAGTTTGTAGGAGGTAAGGTTTTATCCCTTCTTGGGGTTCCCCATCTGCTCTTTTGTGATGGGTCAGAATTGGGTCTTGGGGACTCAATGTCTTTTTCCCCGTTTCAATCCTTAGTTTGAATCTCTATTCCAAAGTGGGCTCTTTTAACTTCATGGTACCAACCATCTGCTCCCTCAGCCCCTTTCCTTTGATCACGCTTGAGACTGAAGTTTTGTATTAACTCACACTGTTATCCCTGTATCTATTAACCTTCCCTATTTCTGCTTTTTATACAAATGGCTTCTTTTAACCCTTCCTGTTCCCAGGTCCTCTGCCCTGCCTCAATACTAGTCTCTGTCTGAAATCAGTGAGACTGAGTGATGCCTTAACCCTATGCAAATAGCTCAGCCTCACAGTAAAGTACAAAAATGGTATCAGTATTAAAAAGGCTTTTATATTTTTATTCAAATATTTAAAAATGGAAGACCGAGTGGAATCCTCATATTGGAAAAATTGATCCTGTGCTACGGTTGTCCTGCAAGGGGGAGGGTTAATTCCCCACTGGTTTGGATATTGATGCCCGTGATGCCTCATAAGCCCCTAGAGGGATGAAAAGATGCCCAGCTCAGAGCAATGCCTCCCGCAGAGAGCAGAACAGGCGCACAAGCGGATCTGAAATGGCTTGAGAGGCAGGGAGTAGCTAGCGGCTTGAAATTTGTTATTAGTAGCTGAGGATAAGGTGAGGGTTCCTGCCTCCTGTCTGGGGCTTGTATGGCTTGAACTTCCTGTTGGAGTTAAAGGAGAGAATTCATGAGGTTTCTTATAATATAGGGCAGATTGAAAAGGCAAAAGGTGAGGCTTGATAGCCTCCAGCAGTCTAATGTCAAAAATGGTGTCAAATTCGTATCAAAATACCTGGTAATATAAAGTCATTAACACATAGTTGAATGTCCAGAGGTATAATTTTAAGTTGCCCATTGACATTAGAAATAGCTATATGTCTGTCCATGTCTATCTATATATTTATCGACCTGTATTTTTAAGTAAATGAATGACTCAGGAATTACTTATCCATAATGAGGCTCATAGTATTAACTCAAACACTTTGTAAAGTATAACACTTATTTTAAACATAAAAGCACTACTTGGAAGTGCTGTTCTATTCTAAATCTACTTGAATTGTATTGTTTGAGTTCTGTCAGCTTATTCAAATAAGTTTAAAATAAATATTGTTCATGAGGAAGGCCATGGATTTACTAAATCATACAGCAAAATAACACTCATAAGCACTGAGTATATATAAATCCTGTAGTTCTTTCTATTAAAAAGTTTCTAGTGCAATTATCATATTACAGAAATACTCTGTTGAAGCTGAATTACTTCACAACATAGATTCCACAGTGACTTCAAAACTGACTTAAAAATAAGAAGCCAAATAATGACTGCCATGGATCTTTGTATTTTGAAGGTATTAGTGCAAAAAAATTAATAATAATAATGAAAAAGAGAAATGTTGGAATCCAAATATCCAGTCAAGTGCTAAACTTTAGCGAAACCAAAGACAACCCTCAGATAAATACAGAAATTGCTCTTGAAAATATCACGTGAAGATTATAATTCTAAATATGGGCAACATCAAAGTGATTTCTTTCAAAGACTAAAGTAAGCTCTGACTGGCCCTGAAGAAAGCCTTACCACCCACCTATGGAAACAAGTTTTAGCGGCAGGTGAGTAAGTAAACAAGCCTTAAAAAGCTTTCAGAGGAATAAAACAACACGAAGCAGAAATTGAAAGAATTTCTCACAGGGAACAAAAGAACCAATCATTTCTGTAGCTCTGCAGGGATGCCTTATGACTGTGCCTGTGAGCACCACGTCCAGGAAAAAGGTAGGCTTTCACCACCCAGCTCTTCATTTTTCAGGTAAGAAAAATATTTGGATGAGTGTATTACCGATACATGTTTTTTCAGTTTCTTTAATAATGTTTATAGGATACTCATTTTTGTGTGTGTGTGTACTGACTATTGAATGCAGAGGCATTCTACCTCTGAGCTATACTCCCAGCCCTATTTTATTTTTTATTTTGAAACAGGGTATCACTACATTGTCGAGGGCCTTGCTAAGTTGCTGAGGCTGGCCGCAAACCTGCAATCCTCCTGTATCAGCTTCCTAAGTACTGGTATTACAAGCTACTCTCTTTTTTTTATAGGAAAATCTTAAGTGTCTACTCTCTTTTTATATTGGAAAATCTTAGGTGTCTATGCTCTTTTTTTAAAAGGAAAATCTTATTTTATGGAGAGGTGTGGGGGGGTGCTGGGGATTGAACCCAGGGACATTCTAACTCTGAGTTACACTCCCAGCCCTATTTTATTTTTTATTTTGAAACAGGGTCTCACTAAGTTGTGGAGGGCCTCACAAAGTTGCTGAGGCTGGCCTCAAACCTGCAATCCTCCTTTCTCCGCCTCCCAAGTACTGGGATTACAGGAGTGCACCACCAGACCCGGCTCATGGAGAGTTTTTGGTGGTACCGTACACCACAAAAATGGAAGTAAGATATAGATATTTGAGTTACATTTTGAAAAGAAGACATTTATACCTGGATTACCGGTGAGACCATTTATCTTCTTAGTAACCATAAACTCCTATTTCATCCTGATATAATTGTATTGATTTGTATATGATTGTAATAATGTGACTGATATGTGTAAAACATGGTAGCCAGGATCAATGACTGCCAGGCATAAGTTCTCAATAATAGTACCTGTTACTCAATAATTTTACAATGAGTAGTTAGCAAAATGGCAGCAATTCCTCAAGTAACCCCTGCTGAATTTCAGTCTCTTGAAATTTATAAGAAAAATAAAGTTTTCCATGTTAAAATAGATTGAGTAGCAGTGTATATGGACTGAGTGCTCAGGGAATATTTTGTAGGCTATGAATTGAAAATCTCCAGGAATGTCATCATAGAGACTAGATTTCTATACAAGCTGTACCACTGCATATCTATCTTTGGTAATCAATCCCCCATTGAAAATTCAAAATGATCCTCAGCATAAAAGAAGATTTCAGAAATCTGCTAAGGATTTATCTGAAAAACAGTAATGACAACAAAGTCTTCTAAGATGTTTGACTATACAATTGTGCATGTGTGGGTGTGTATGAAGGCATACATTACACGTAGCTCCATCTTACATAACTGGTGTTCCTTAAACCAACTTTAAGAAAAAAATAGATACATAATTACCAGGTGCATTGATGATGTTAGCTTCTATCAGTCTTTATGGAAAAATCACCTATGGGATATCAAAGAATTGAATAGTATATATACTTTACTTAACATGTATGTGTCTCAGTTTGGTCATGAGTAAATGGAATTAACTGTTTTCATGGCCACTGTAAAGTTCACAGATAATATACATAAAACATTTAGCTCTGTGACTATCATAAAGGAAGCATTTATTAAATTATAATGGATAATAAAAAGAATAAATATTTTTATAGTGCTATAACTAAGCATCTCATTATCTCCTCTCACTTTGAAGTCATTTTGGAACTGCTATAATGTGTGTGCATTTCAAAGATTTCTTTTTAAAGACCTGTGTTATCTCATTTGGTTTCATTCATTGAATGATGGGATGTCTTTCCCTCTGCAGTGGATTTTTTGGTACACTATAATCATCCTTTAATATCTCCCAAGTGGGAGACATTATATTATAACATATATTCTTTTTCCTTAAGTCTGTTAGCTATTATTCTCTTTTCTACTATCTACAATTGCCAAAACTCCTGAGTTGCTTATTCTGTCTCACCTTCAATTTACTCCTCACTCTAATGCTTTTCAATTTCTGCCCACTCCACTCTAACTATAAATTACTTTTTAAGTGCTTTTTTTAACTTTTTTCCTCCCACTGTTTCTTTGATGGTTCCTTCTCCTCTGTTCAACACCTACATGATGAATTACTTCAAGACTCAGTCTTAGACACCCTTTCTTTTCCACATTAACTTCTATATGATCTTATTCAAGTCCGTGGCTTTAAAACATACCCATGTACTGATAGCTTATAAATTATTTTGATAGCACAAACTCTCTTCTAACATTCAGACTTACACTCATTTGACATTCAGACTTATACTTCCAATTTATATTTGAAATCTCATCTTGAAAACTTAAGAGATATTTAACGTACCTCTGGACCAAAATGAAACTTTTGAATCTACTCCACTACCTCTATCACCACTACAGTCTTTAGAAATCCTCCAACTAGGGGCCTGGGGACATAGCTGAGTGGTAGTGGTAGTGCACCTGCCTAGCATGCATGAGGCCTTGGGTTGGATTCCCAGCATGAAGGAAGGAAGGAAGAAAGGAAGGAAGGAAGGAAGGAAGGAAGGAAGGAAGGAAGGAAGGGAGGGAGGGAGGGAGGGAGGAAGGCCAGCCACCAAACAGTCATCATAATCTGTGGAAATGTCAGCATCTACCCACACTCTAGTGCAACTTTGAAATCAGGTATTTCCTTAGATTACTCCCTCACTCTCAATCATTTCTACCCAATATTTCTATCAGAAAAGACTATACTTTCTATCTCTTAATTGTATCTCTTAAATTTCTTAATTTCAGCCAGGCATGGTGGCGCACTCCTAAAATCCCAGTACTTGGGAGGCTGAGACAGGAGGATCACAGGTTTGAGACTTCTGCAATATAGCAAGATTCTCAGAAACATAACAAGACTCTCAGCAACCTAGAGAGACCCTGTTTCAAAACAAAATAGGGCTGGGGGTGTAGCTTGGAGGTAAAAGGCCCCTGGTTCAATCCCTAGTACCACACACACACACACACACACACACACACACACACACACAAAACCTTAATTTCTCCTACCTCAGTGTCATCCAATGGTCCTTTATATGAAGTAAAAAAAAATATATATATATATATATATATATATATA